>CM025152.1:11731833-11755121 GCA_013467495.1 Gossypium gossypioides
TTATTTCATGCTTCGAATTACACCAAAGAATAATAATCAATTCAATCATTCATGTATCTAAAAATATTTATAATTCTTTTATCTTATATGGCATCAAATCAATAATTTTTACATAGTTTCTTCTAATCTATCATGCAATTTAACTAAGTAGATTAATTAATTTTCCTTAAAAATAATCAATTTATCTCATATCAATAAAAAGTTTCGTGCTTGAAAAAGATCATTACATACTGTACTACTTTCAACCATTATTCATAGTATTAATATAATCAAAGCACCATACAATAAAAACCAAAACAATTTATTTTTCGTATATTAAATAATTACAAAAAACCCAATAAAACACACAAACCAAATATGAAATCCTATGTACTCCCCCACACTTTAGAACATATACATTGCCCTCAATGTAAAAGAATTAAAGCACAACCAACAATTAAAGCTCATCAATGTTGCAATGTGACGTTCTATTTTGGATGTCGCGACATCAAGATGCGATGTCACGATATGGAGCCGAGCTTCTAGCTTCTTCAATTTTTTGGTTCTGTCACTCTGTGATATCTACACCTGTTATGGAGTAGAGCTAAACACGAATAAGATTAATACTAAAAATAAAAAAATAAATAAAAAGTATAAAACAAAATTTAAAACAGAAAATAGAGGTTCTTTAAAAACCGGGGTGATCCATGTCGCCACCATAGAAGAACTTCCAGCTGGTTTTGACACTTTAATTTTAAATTTGTTCCCCTATCAATATATCCAAACCAACCTCTTCGGTTGATTCTATTGATATTACCTTATTTTCTACCAATACGACATCCACATCACGAGCCATTTGGTACCAAATCTGAGCCAACCCCTAATTATTTTTCAAGGTATTATTGCCTCAAGCTTCCTCCCCTCCATGTCGCGTGAAGTTTCAGTTGCTTGAGATTTCCCTCTATCGTCGAATGAGAAAGAAATGAACTCTTCGACCTCTTTGGTTGGCACCTTCCTAACTATGGCCAAAAAGTGTATTGGCTCCATTACACTTTCACTTAGAATCGGTTGAAGCTTTGTGTCAGTTGCTATTGTTAAACCTATGTTTGTTGCTACACCAATTGGATCGGAGACTACTTCAGCCATATTCAATTCATCCCCATGATCTTCGGTTCCAAACTCTTGTTGACTTCTATCATCTAATTAAAGGTGGTTGATGACAATATCATGGTCCTCAGGATCAAAGTTGGGAACATCATACACAATCTCTTCCCATGGAGGTAGCGCCTCGGATATTTGTTGGAGCATCGTCCTCATTTGTGCAATCATATTTCCATATCTGATAATAGCTCAGAGTTGGAAGACTTAGTAGTTTCGCGTGAGGGCATTTCATATGAATCAGAAGAAAGTTCGACTAGATATCCAGAAATCTTATCTTCTCTATCATCACTACATTGGTTTGTCGAAGCTCCATTTACCCAACTCAATCCTTCGTTCACCTTCCATTCATCACACCGCTAGAAATCATCGTCAAATTCTCCAATGATTGAATTTAATAGTCAAGAAGGTAACTAAAAAAACAAGAAATAATAAGAAATAACAAAAAATAAAATAAATAAATTTTCACACTATCTAGCTCGTTTTTCTTTCGATTAGTATTATTTTAAAAACAATCAATTCAATAACAACTATCACCGTCGCAATCCTCGAAAACGACACCAACAACTTGACCGCCTCCTAATGTGCGAACGTCAAGAGTGTAAATACTACAAAATTGAAAGATAAGAGTTAAGTGTGGTTTCTGCAAGCGTACAATTCAAATTGTAATATAGATGTGTTACAATAGAACACTTGGTAAGTATTCTGAGGATTGTACCCAAGGGATTCCAGATAGGAGAAAATCACTATTAAATCAATTGCCTAAAATAATCACTAATAAAATTAAGTCATGAATTAGTAGTGGCATTTTTCTATTCCTAGTTTCGACAATGCAAGCTCCCTAGCCTGGAATAAATTGAAATCCTACTTTTGAACTAAGACAATAATTACCCTTAATTTAAGTACTTACCACCCTTACATACAAATACTCTCTCGGTCTCATCTTCACTAAGGATTACCACCTAAGATACCCTCTCGATCTCACCGCTTGGCGCAAGTTTTACATAATAGGTTACCCTCTCGGTCTCACCTGTCTAGATCTTCTACTAGGGGCATCTCTTCCAAGTATACTAAGTTCTCTTGAATAAAGACTTAATCTTAGATGACAATTTACTTAACGAATTAATCAGTTTAACAATTGAATCATGCGAGATATTGATGAAGCACAAGTTTTTCTCATATGTATACAAATAATCAAATGATAATATCAATAAAAGAGATATAAATAAGAGAATTGGGAAAAGAGAATGCTCACGAATAGATCGATATAGGCGTGGTTCCGAAACAATCTCCGCTCGCCATTATCTCCATTTTAGAATTGAAAACTTTGATTAAACAAACATAAAATAAACTAAGTGAAAATTATGAACGAAATAAAATCTAAATAATTATATGTGTACCTAATTTGTTGTTCTCAGATATTACTTATAGATTACATGCATTATGACCTAATTAGGTCAAGGAAAGACGACTATGCATGTTAATTTATATTGTGCAGATGAAAACATCCTCAGTTGATATTTTGTCTCGTCATAGCATTGTCGCGACACCCTCAAGCCTATGTTGCAACATTGAAGGCAACATACTCTTTTTGCCACGTTTAGGTCTATGTCACAACATAATAGGCAGTATGCTCCTTAGGAAGTCTAGAGATAGTGTTGTGACATCAAAGTTGGGTGTTGCAACATTGAGAGTAGTCCACTGACTTCTTGGCCTTAATTGCGGTCCTGCACACTTAATCAACATATTAGTCTTCCCTTAGGCTTAGAGTAGCCTAGAAGGTCATAAATCACATAAAAATGCTCATTTTAGTAACTTTAACTAGCAAAGTACTAAAATAAAATTCTAACTAAAAAAATTCTAAATTACTTGAAAACGAACTCATTAAGTGTTAAGAAGAACCTAATTTACCACCACGAATTCTGGCAAATCACTTATCTCGAGATATTAAAAAATCAAAGCAAAGAAAAGGAAAATTGGAGAGGTCGAGGCCTAGTCTCCAAACATAAAGAACCTTGCCTTAAAACATAACATGTAGTCTCGAGACATGTTAAATTTGAAGATAAAAACCCCAAAATAATTTATGATCTGTCTCGAGATATGGAGACTCTTGTCTCGAGTCATAAATTTTAAATTTGACATTTGAGTTTGGATTCAAGTCCTAACTCTAAAATTAACCCGTATAACCCCGTAAATTGATGAAATGAAATTAATGAGTGTATAAATGCATGATATGAATTATTTTAATGATTGAATGGAATGTATTTGTGTTATAGTAGCTTGAGTTACTTTGCGATGTAATGTTACATCTCACATTTGGATTTGGCAAGCGAGACGGGTATGGGAGTTTCATACAGGCGTTAGTAAATTCGTAGTTTTTGAATTGTCAATAAATGGAGGAAACCCCAAGAATTAAGAAAAATCACTACCTGAGCAAGCTGAAAACAAACTAATAAAATATTAAAGTACAATGTTGCCCATCCCAGCCATATTAGTAAAAGGACTACTGGACCGATCAATTAGCATAGGTATATGATTTGTACCTCGCCTCTCCGCAGCCTAAGTATGAAAATACTTGAAGTTCACTTCCCATGTTTAAACCAGAATAGATTGGATATCTACGTTCAATAGATTTAATGTTGAGCTAACAATTTATCCAGCTCACTCGGAAGATTTGACTTAGAGTTACCAGGACAAGTACCATTCCTAACTACCTCTACCCTCTACTTCAAAGTGCTGATAGGAGTATCAAAATCCCTAGAATAATTCCATAAAGATAACTAGGCTCCATAGTAAATCAACTTTTCAAGGACTGAAGGTGAGAAATAAGAAAACCAATTAGAAGCCACAATGTTAGAAAAATCTTGCTCTACAAGCCAAATATTCTCAAATCTAAATCTTCACAATCTCCATTCATGATAAAACAAAAAAAAACTCGGGCAACCAGCTTAACCAAACTTTGACAAGAATTGGCACTAACCCAATTGTAATGTTTAAAATATGGAAATAGCTACATCCAACCTGAGTTAAAAAACTCCATATCCAAACACTCCATAAGAAAATTTTTAGTGCCTCAAAAATATTCTCAGGTGAACCTTAAACCCAACATAGGAACTACTAAAACATTACAGTCAATAATACATTATCAAAAGCTAGAGCATAGAGAGCTTGGATACAATGCACCACCCCATTATAATCTTTTGATAAAAAATATTAAAGTCACCCATACACACCCAAGGAAGATCATGTCTTTGAGCTAACGACCACAAAAGCACATAGCCATCTCGTTTTCTAGTCAATTCTGACTACCCATAAAATTGAGAACATTATCATATTGATTGATCATTTTGCTTAATAAAAATATCGAAGTAGTTACTATTAAACATACAAGAAACCAAAATGGTTGATCTGCCACAATTTGGTGTACCAGATTAAACTAATTTTTGCACTTTATGAGCTTGAAAACAACCACTATCATTATGTTTTAGTTATATTTTAGGAAGTTTAATTATAATTAATAAAAATGCAAATTGAGTCTTTTATTAATCATAGGGGCCGAATGAGGCCTAAGAGTGAGCTAATGAACTTTGTAAGTGTGCATGAGACCATTAGAAGGCATACTAAACTGATACTGGTCACTATGCCGTGACACGGAGGGTTTGATGTTGCAACATAGGGAGCAAAATGGAGAAATTTTGAGATTACCTTCGATGTCGCGACATAGCCTAAGGGTGTCGCGACATACCCCTAAAGGCATCCAAAGAAGAGTATGCTAACTTCTATTTTACGACACAGGTCCTGATGTGTCGCGACATCTACTCTGAATAGGAATTAATACGAGCTAGAGGGCATTTTGGTCTGCGCAATCAAACTTAATGCTTGGGAATGCTCGCTAACCCTGGGTTAAGGACGACAACCACCTTAAATATATAAATCAACTCACTTGTCACATATTATGGACATCAATTACCTAGCTTAGAATCTCTCTTTTAATTCTAGTTTAGCTTTTCTCTTTTATTAGGTTTTAGATTTATTTTCAGTTTGTTCTTTATTTTATTTCGAGAGATCTAATTTGACGATACAATCAACTCTTGTGGCTTCTCTTTTATTGATAATACAACTCAGACTTTTTCTTAAACTCTATACTTTCGATTCACTTATCATGTTTACACTTTATATTAACTCTATATTGTTTATGAAAACCATGAAGAACAAGTGCCTCTATAGGGGATTTGCGACTGAAGGTATTACCTATTAACTATTTTGTAGGGTTACTCAACAGATCAACTATTTGGGAAAGAAAAAACCTAAACCCTAGCCTTGACAACCCTAGGAAGTCATCAAGGTGGGAACTAACCCAGAATTGGTATGGCCTATCCATGAACACCTTCACCCCAAGCTGATCTAAACTGTGAGGTCAGAAGATAAATAGTCCTTGCTGACTCATTATTCTAATGGACATATCAGAAGATCCTGCTAGGATATCAACTGGTTGATTGACGAGGAACCCGAAGCAAAAGTTAATAAGGATTGTCGAAGCGAGCTAATCACCCATAATCAGATTTGATTAATTCCACTTCTCAATTTCCTGATATTTATTTACTTATCATTTTATTTGTCTTATTATAAAAAACCCCAAAAAATTTCCTTTATTTATATGTTCGTAATATAACTTATTTTGAGTACTAATTAGATCTTTTGGTGTTTAGGTTAAAATTGACCTAGTGCTAGCTTCCTTTCGGTACGATCCTCGAAGTACTCACCTACTCCGTTGTAACTATATTACAACTTGACCCGTATACTTGTGGATACCGCATCATTTATATATCTTTTGATGAATTATTTACACTCTAGATGTTAGTACATCCGAAGGTGGTCAAGTTGTTGGCACCGTTGCCGGGGAGGCAACACCAATAGTTGATTTTAATTTTTACTCTTCAATAGGAATAATTAGGGAAATTTTAGGTTATAGATACGAATTTAATTTCTATTGTTACTAATCTTCTCTTTTTGGGTTTGGTGTATGACTCGTAGTAGGGGAATACCAATAGAGCCAGTCACAGATCCAGAAAGAATAATTCAGAAAAATTGTCAACAGCAACAGTAGCAGCAACAATAGCAGATGCAAGATCCACCACCACCTATTGTAGAAAATGTACTACGTGAGAATCCATTGTTCGATGAAGCTGACGATAACGCTTTAGGAGATCCACCAGCACCACCACAACTACCCTCAAATTTCATATGGCACGTAACGAGAGAACCCTAAGATATTACACATTACCACTTTGTATAATGAGTCCAACTATTAAACCTAACAATTTTAAGATCAAACCAGCAATGATTCAGATGATCCAGAATAATCTGCAATTTAGGGTTACAGTGATAAAGGATCCGAATCAACATTTTAAATTTTTTCTTCAACTTTGTGATACTTGAGATGGGGAGGATATTAAAACGATGATTTTACAATAATTCAGATGATCCAGAATAATCTGCAATTCACAACGCCTGGGAACATTTTAAAACGATGATCCAGAAATGCCCACACCATAAATTCTCTGAGTGGATACGATTGTAGGTGTTTTACAATGGGTTGGATGTAAATGCAAGGTTCGGATTAGATAGACCAGCAACAGGAGCACTAATGAACAGAACGTATGAGGATGCGTACAAAGTAATAGAAAACATGGCGTTGAACTCCTGTCAGTGGACTATTGATTGATTTGCTAGAAACCTGCTACAACAAAAGCTACCTAGGAAGATGATAAATACCAAAAATTAGTGGACCCAGACTTAACCGTATTGAATCCGTCAATAGTACACCATCTCTGGATGGAGGAGACAAACTACACTTTCATTATATCAAAAATCTAATCGATGACATGAAATACATCAGGAATAGGAGTGGAAACCCCTATTCAAATACCTACAATCCTGATTGGAAAGATCACCCAAACTTGAGATGGGGAGGAAATCAAGGAGGAGGTAATAATAATTCAAATCAAGTTAAAAACACTAATTACCAACCTTCTTATTTGCAGAAACCTCAAGATAAGGCCAAACCAAATGACCATACTGTATATGGTCAAATTTTGGATTGAATCGTAGGGGAAATGTGGTGAATGAGAACAGAAGTAAAGCAGGTGCAATCTAAGTGCACCAATTCATCAAGGACATTAACTAAACTAGAGGACCAAATAAGATAATTGATGAGTATGATGGGAGATATTAAAAGGCTAATTGGCACGGGCATACCTAGCAATACTGAGAATAATCCTCAAAAAGAAGGGAAGGAACAGGTAAAAGCAATCGCACTCCGGTTGAGCAAAATCTTGAGTAGCTCGGTAAACTTAACATAAGAGGATGTAAAAGAGAATGTAGAAAGCCTGACTGCCTCTGAATGTACTAACGTCTAGAGTGTAAATACTATAGTAAAAGATATAACGATGAGGTAGTATCTACAAGTTTACGAGTTCAGTTGTAATATAGTTACAACGGAGTAGGTGAGTACTCTGAGGATCTTACCCAAGGGAGGCTAGTGCTAGACCGATTTTAACTTGAATAGTGAAAGATCTAATTAGTACTCTAAATTAGTTACAGTATGAAAACATAAAAAAATGAGCTTCTGAAAAATAATAAAATAAAATAAGAAATAAAAATCAAGAGATTGAAAAATAAAGTAAATCAAATCTAATTATGGGTGATTGGCACGCTTTGGTAATCCCCATTAACTATCGCTTTGGGTTCCTCGTCAATAAATTAGTCACTATCCCAGTAGGATCTTTAGATCTTCCACTCAAATAAAGAGTCGACAAGGACTACTTATCTTTCGACCTCACAGTCCAAACCAGCTTGGGGTAAAGATGTCCACGGATATGTCATACCAATTTTAGGTTAATTCTCACCTTAATGACTTCCTAGGGTGGTTAGGCCTAGGGTTTTCAGGCCTAGGGTTTTACGTTCTTCCTTTCCCAAATAGTTGATTCGTTGAGTAGCCCTAAAAAAAAGTTAATAGATCATACCTCAACTGGCTAATTCCCCATAGAGGGTTTAGTTTCTCATGGTTTTCATGAACTATATAGAATCGATATAAAGAATAAGCATGATAAATGAATTGAAAGTATAGATTTTAAGAAAACACTTGATTTGTATTAAGAATGAAGTGAATCCACAAGTTTGATTGTCTTCCATAAATTAGATCTCTCGAGATAAACAAAGAACAACTTGGAAATAAATCTAAAACCTAAGAAGAAAGAAAAGCTGAATTGAAATTAAAAGAAGAATTCTAAACTAAGTAATTGGTCCCTATAACATGTGACAAATGAGCCTATTTATAAATTTCAGGTGGCTGTTGTCTTTAACATTAGATTAGATGATGTTCCCAAGCTTTAATTTTGATTGTACAGACCAAAATGCCCCCTAGCTCGTGTTTAATTCTCATCCAGATTTGATGTCGCGACACCTCAGAACCTGTGTCACGACAAAGGAGTAAATATATTCCTCTAGGGATATCTTCAGGGGTATGTCGTGACACTCTTAGGCTGTGTCTCAACATCGAAAGCAATCTCATGATTTCTCCATCCTGCTCCCTATGTTGCGACATTGATCATTCTGTGTTGTGACATAGTTACCAGTATCGGTTTATTAGGCCTTACAATGGTCTCTTGCACACTTACAAAGTTCATTAGCTTACCTTTAGGCCTCATTTGGCCCCTAAGGTCAATAGAAGACTAAATTTTCACATTTTATTAATTTTAATAAAACATACAAAACCATAACTAAAACTTAATGGAAATGTTTGCTTTCAAGCTCCTAAAGTGCGGAATTTAGTTTAATCTGCTACATCGAATTATGACGGATCAAACTCCCTCACACTTAAGTCATTGCTTCTCCTTAAGCAACATAAATAAAAACAAGAAATAAAAGAGACAACCCTTGAGCAAATATAATACAAGTATTTCCTTTGGAAATGTAACCCCTCAAATCGAGCTTAGATGTTACGACCCAATCTAAGCACTTACATGGGCCATAGTTATAGTGAAAACTTGGGTTGAAGTACGTTGGTTTAATCTTGAAAAAACACGTGCTAGTATTCTCTTAAATACGATATTTTTAATAAAGTTTTGAAAGAAACCTTGTTTAATATTTGTAAAACAACTTGATGATCTTTAAATTAAAAGTCGATAAATTGAGTTTTCGAAAAACAATTTTATTAAGAAAATACCAAATTATTTAGTCCATAATAAAAGTCCATGCAAATTGACTGATGTCCAAAGTTTAAAAATCCCATGCCATAGTTCTATAGTCTAACATAAATAAATTACCAAACATTAATATAGTCCACAAAAGTCCAAAACATAATAGAAATGCATATTTATATAAAACCATTCCTGAGAGCCTCACCGATGACCGTATCCGAGTCCTAACCACGAGGATCTGAAACACAAAAGTAATGTGGGTGAGCTTTAAAGAGCCAGTGTGAGATCAACACAAATATAATCACATACATATCAAAAAATCAATTATCATAATAATCACGAGTTCTAACATTGATACTTATGCATAAACATGTCGATGCATATTTTAAAACGATGCACATTTTATAAAATTTCCTACCCATCTCTGCTACACACCAGTATCGAGTTCCCCATAACCCGTCTATCCAATAACACACAACTATGGACAAGCCACCACATAATTGCCAATAAACGATCACATAACACATTATGGACAAACCACCACATAATTGCCAATAACAACAACATAATCGTAGATAAACTGCCACATAACTTCACCTTTCTCAAAACCTACCCCATGCATTTGATATTTTCATTTCTCAAATTTAACACATATAATTCATTTTTCACATTTTTCACGTAATAATACTCATGATCTCACATAACACTTGTTTCTCAATTTTACACATATGCTTGTAAACATGCCCTCATTTTCATATATCACATAATATTCGCTTTTATTCACTTAAGCATACTTTAATATAATTTTCATATTAAATCATAGATCTCACTCATCACACACATATATATAACACATATTTAGATCATCACATAAAAATGAAGCCATGTATCACATAACATAGAGATGAGATTTGCACATATATCATCATCACATACATCAATACATCACAAATCATAGTTTTCATGAACTAATAATTTTAGGAACACTTACTTGGAATTTCCCTATGATGAGTTTTCAACACCGCTTTGAGTACTTAATGTATCTCAAATATTTAAAACAAATATTTATTGAAGATCTGATTGCCACAATCCTATTAGAAGAGGTTTCACTTGGATCTAAACCCGGTAGATGAATCTATCGCATCAAACATGTATTTTAGCTATAGATCGATTGGATGTGTCTTACTACTTAAAGATTAATCACTGAAATAATTCTCACCAATTACTTACCCTTAAATTGAGACTTAGATTCGATGCCTTCGTTATCACACTAAGGATCTCTTGTATTGGAATTGTTTGGTCCTTCAAAGAATATAGGAGCAAAATGTTAACACATGAAAAAAAATGTGTCTTAACACCATTCGGCTATGAGGAAAAAAAATAGGGAGGAAAGAATGTTCCCAACACCCCTCATACACTTACACTACTCAACAATACTATGAGATCGTTCATAACTCTTGATGAAGGAGCAAAGAGGTTTAACGATCTACAATAATATATGATCAATGAGTCTTGAACACAAAATAATCAAAATAGGATAATTGAATCCACAGTGAAGATTAAAGAGATCGAAAGGGAAAGAAAGAGGGGGAAAAACTGAACTTGGTAGAAAACAGGGTTAGCGACGGTGGTCCAGCAGTGGTCTAAAAGAAAAGAGGAGGAGAAGAAAATATTGAGTGGTGGTGTAGAGGTGGTGAAGCTATAGCCCGCAGTGGAGGAGTTTTAGGTGGTGGTTGTTTGTTAAAAAGGAGAGAAAATGAAAAACAAAAAAAAAGTATATGTGAGCA
The DNA here is from genome assembly GCA_013467495.1 of Gossypium gossypioides. Taxonomy (NCBI): domain Eukaryota; kingdom Viridiplantae; phylum Streptophyta; class Magnoliopsida; order Malvales; family Malvaceae; genus Gossypium; species Gossypium gossypioides. The sequence goes on from CM025152.1 coordinate 11,742,959, forward strand.
AATTAGTGGTATGGACAACAAGGAGGCGGGGTCAGCTTGGTCAACTATGACCAGGTTAATTGAATCATAGCAAATAGGCAAGAATAAAGTGAAAGGAAAAAGAGGGAACATAGGAACATAAAGGGGGATCATGTTTCCCAACGTAAGGCAAGTTTGACTCATAAAAAGGGAAAGGAATCCTCTTAAATATGATAACAATGGGGTGGACGACAAGCACATTATGCACGTGGAATTTTTGTTAAAAAAATTAAATAAAAACATAAGAATAAGGGAACTTGAGCTTAGGACCTCTAGGATAGCTTAGGAGTATTTAACCACTTGACCACTTCACTTCCTTCCCGTAATTACTACCATATTTATTTTAAAAACATGTTGTGACCTTTGCTAAGGTTTGAGGCAAAATTGCACCACATAGAAAATAGTGTTGAGGGAAGGGATTCGAACACAAGTCATCATGGATAGCTCCACCACTATTCAACCACTATACTTGATATCTATTAATATCAAAAGATCATCTTCAATAAATAAATAAAATTCGGGCAACCAATCTCTCGGTTCATTAACCCAATTTCTACTAACCAAGTTTTTGGGATGTGACAAGAGCACATAACTAGGCATTTCATATTCACGAATAACTTTGACATGATGAATAATTGATTTACCACTTTTGACTACAAAAATTTAAGTTTAGTACATTACAAAGTATACAAACATTAAGGGCCTCACCTGTAGGGATCCATCAACAAATCAGACAAGTAATTTGATTATCCGAGCAGAATATAAATATTCATTTATGTGATTGCTTAATGTAATGTCTATTCATCCATGAGGATATTTAGGTCATATAGGACTTTTCGACTTTTAATGTTCTGAGGCTAAGGACAAGTATGAAATTCAAAAACAGCAAACATCAAAAGGGTTACAAATATGAAAATAGTTTGGCTCATTGTATTGATCCCTATTATTCCCCCATACTAATCTTTACCCACTTACTGCCTTATTTCTCCTTCTCTCACCTTTCTTGTTTCTCAACATAGGAAATCATAGCATGACATAGTAACTACAGTTAGCCTACGAGTTTTTTGTGCACTAATGAACAAGTTTTTCTTATTCTTGTGACTTTGTCACTTTCTTTTTCAATTCATCTCACTCACGAATGTTTTTTACTTTTCAAGAACTTTTTCTACTGGTATGAATTTTCTTTTTGATTCTTTTTCTATTTTTTTTAATTTCAAGCTAACCTATAGTTTTTATATCACACCAATCTTTCTTGTTTAACTATTGTTTTTACAAAATTTTCCATGATGTATCTACTTAACCCTCAATATGTATGGCCAGACATCTATAGTCGTGTAGTGGAGGACCAAAGAAAAAAGGCAAATACAAATTAACGTTTTAGGCTTGAGTTTTGTAATAATGTTAATCAATAAATGATATAGGCTCAAAAACTGATTCTAAAGATGAATGAATATAGGTAAGCATTTTGGTTCTGGATATGTTCCAAACAATGCGTTAAGTCATCCCTTAAATATCTCAATATGCACAAATTTAATCAACCAAATAAACTCAAATTCAACCATTTATCATTCATACTAGCATGCTCGTTTCCTTACATTTTCTATATCATTTGGTACAATTGATTACTTAATGCCTATTTACAGTGTAACATATAGAACTTAGTAGTCTAATAATCAAATATTTAAAATCACCTATCAGCATTCCAACTTTATTTGTAAACACAAGCAACCTAAGTACATGCTCCAAACCAATCACTTGTATTTCTACAAGCTCAAGCACACAAATGACAATAAAAATCAAAGAAAAACATAAAATTTTAAAACAAATTTTTTATGTTACCCCCACACTTTAGTTAACACATTGTCCTTAATGTGTACCCAATAAAAAGATAAGGAAAAAAGTTACCCAATTGATCATGGTTGTTTTAACTACTAAAGGTGGGTGCTTTGTCCTTTGATCATGTAATCCTTAAATTGTTTGTGTCTCATTTGTGTTGGGTTCCTACATAAAAAAATCAAGACCAAAATAATATAAATAAAATTTACTTCTATCCTACTCTTAAAAACAAATTAAAAATATCTTTAGAATCATTAATACAATCCTTAAGAACATAAAAGAAAAGTTAAATTCAATAATTTTAAAAAATATAGATCCTTAAAAAAAACTAATTCAATTTTCCTAAATCCTTCTATTCCTAAAACTTAAAGTCCTACTAAATTAACTCTAAATATTATTCATCATCTTCTTGAAATCTTCCTTTTCTCCTTTCCTTCTTTCGTTTTGTCTGTAGAAGAATAAACTGCTTGAATACGTCATCTTCGAGTAATTTCCTTGGAGGATTCATGGTCTTATCTACCTGCTTGATAGGGACCCTTTCTCATTTTCACAATTCTATAATTAAATGAGAGAAAAATATTCATTTTCCCAAATTTATTGTACATTCAACCATATTCTTGTATATCCATGTACCAATACATATTTGTTTCTTTTGGAGTATCCCATATGTTATGATAGCATGAATTGGACTAATCTCAGACATCTCAACTGTCAGCCATATTCTTGAACAGAAAAATTTCATCCACATCTTTGCTCTTGGTGTCATTAACTCCTGATTGAATGTTTCAAGTATTATTGTTCATGTTCAATATGTCCACATCTCTTTCCCTCCGTTAAGAATCTTAGTATCTGCTATGTGTCTATCATTTTGAATTCCTTCAAATCTGTTTTATACAAATAGTCATGATAATAATATGGCGCATCGTAAAATTGGCAAATACCAATCTCGGTTACTGGAACATTGATCTATCTGACCTTCACAAAAGATCGTATCCTATAGAATGGTCTAGTTTCTTCTCTTTGTTTCATTGCTAGATAAAATTCCTGCACTATATGGATTATTATAGGTTCTTCAGATGACAAACAAAATTTGGTCTATCCTCTCTCTGTTGTGTTCTACCATAATCCATTACAATTCCTCATTAAAGGATCAAATCCCTGTTCTTGGATAAATGTATATGGTTGCAGTTGTTGTAAGTATTTATCCATATCACCTTCTTGGAATTCATGGCTGAACTTGACGCACTTACACTAAAACTAGTATTTCGATAATCTATTGTTGTTGTAATCCTTTGTATGATCTTTTTCGTTTGCAACTGGATATTTCTTTCTTAGTGTAAATAAGAAGATCAATGTGGCCTATTTATGCATCGGAAGAAAAGTATAAAATATTTAAGAGTTATAATTTATTTCTACTGAAAAGGGGTTAAAGAATAAGAATCCTAATACAATTAAACTAGAAAAATGCTGCAGTTAATGTTAGTTAAAAAAATAGATTTTACGCAGTGGTGTCGCAACATCCCTTAGGAGTGTCGTAAAGTCAAGAACAGTTTTCATGTTCTACTCATTGTCTATTGACATCAACAATTTGATCATTTTCTTCACCATCACTCTTTCTGTTTGTGAATACCTTTTTGTTTCCTCCTAAAACCCATAGATCGTTACATTGCCAAACTTCTTTGTCAATTAATGTGTTTGTCATTCCACCAAAATAACATTTCACTCTTTGACCATTTACAATAAAGAATTGCCCTTCTTTTCCGATCAGCTCTATTATTCCATGAGGTGTTATGTAATGTATGGTATATGGTCCTGTCCATCTTGATTTAAGCTTACCAGGTACAAATTTCAATCTTGAGTTGAATAGTAGAACTTTCTATCTAGGCAGAAATTCACATTTTTGGATCTTTACATTATGTCGAAGTCTACTCCTTCCCTTATACATGTTAGTGTTTTTGTAGGCCATAAAGTGAAATTCTTCCAATTCCTATAGTTGACTAGTCTTTTTTTCTTGGATAGCTTTGGATCTAAATTTAATTCTTTGATTGCCCAATACGCTTTCTCCTCCAATTCAATTGGTAAGTGGCAGTTCTTACCGTAAACTAGCTTATATAGGGACATACCTAGAAGAGTCTTATATGTCATTCTGTAAGCCCATAATTCATCATCTAGCTTCGTTGCCCAATATTTTCGACTTGGGTTTACTTTTTTTTCTAAATTTTGTTTGATTTCACGATTTGACACTTCTGCTTGCCCATTAGCTTACAGGTGATAAGCCATTGTCATTTGGTGTCTTACACTATATTTAGCCAAAGCAGCTTCAAATTGCTTACAATAGAAATGGGATCCTTCATTACTAACCAATGTATACGGCCTACCAAACCTAGCAAATATGTTTTTTCTTAGAAATTTCACCACTAGTTTTGTATCATCGGTAGGTAAAGCAACAACTTTGACCCATTTTGAAACGTAGTCGACAACTAGAAGGGTTTACTAGGTCCCGAAAAAACTTGGAAAAGGTCCCATGAAATCATTCCCTTAGACTTCAAATACTTCCACCTTAATTATCCCCATTTGCAGCATGTCGTCCCTTTTAAATATACTTTCGGTTTGTTGGCATTTATCACACTTTTGTATGAATTCGTAAGCGTCTCTATTCATAGTTGGCCAATAAAAACCTAATTGTCGCACCTTTTTGGTTGTCCTCTTTCTGTCAAAATGCCCTCTGCACGGAGATGTATGGCATCCCTTTAGAATGTCCTATATCTCTTCCTCTGTTACACACCTTATAACCAATTGAGCAGCACATTGTCAGAACTCATACGGATCCTCCGAAGTGTACTTTTTTTACTCATGAATTATCCTCTTCTTTTGTTTCTAGGATGCCTACGAGGGAAATACACCTTTGACAATGTAATTAACATACTTTGCATACTACGGTATTATGTGCTTACTAGATCTTGTCTGATGGATGTCTACTCTAAATAATTGTTAATCTATGAAAGTTTCTCTAATTTCTTCAGTAGTTCCCGCTTTTAAGTTATTTTCTATTCTGGATAAATGATTTGCACTCTGGTTCTCAGTCCCTTTTTTATCCATTATCCATAGATCAAATTCCTGAAGCAGTAAAACCCATCTCATTAACTTGGCCTCTGTCTCTTTCTTCTTCATTACGTATTTTAGTGTAGAGTGATCATTAAATTGGGTCAGAATTTTTCACAAGTGAAAACCACCTCCAGCATTTCTTTTTCGGTTGTACTGTAATTGCATTGTGCCAGATTTAGCATTTTGCTTGTGTAATGCATAGCCCCAAATCTATTAGTCCTTTTCTGTCCTAAAACTGCACGTGTTGCATAATTACTAGCATCAACATAATAATAAAAGGTTCTGACTAGTTCGAGGTAATGATTATTGGTGTATATATGAGTTTCTCTTTTATTACCTTAAAGTCTTTGACGCAATTTTGATCAAATATAAAATGTGCCTCCTTCTCAAGAAGTTGATTCAATGGTTTTGATATGTGAGCAAAGTCTTTTATTAATCTCTAATAAAATCCTGCATGACTTAAGAAATTTCGAACAACCCGGACATTTGTTGGATTGGAAAGGTTTTTTATAACCTCAATTTTAACTTTATCTACTTCCATTCCTTTTCTGGAGATCTGATGTCCCAACACCAACCCTTCTTTTACCATGAAATGACATTTTTCCCAATTAAGCACAAGATTAGTTTCTTTACACCTTTTTAGAACTTTTTCGAGGTTTTCCAAGCATTCCTGAAAAGTGTCTCCGTAAACTTAGATATCATCCATGAATATGTCCAACCCCTCTTCTAACTTATCAGCAAAGATAGTTGTCATGCATCTCATAAAGGTTGTTGGACCATTGCATAAGTCGAATGAAATTCTTCTAAAAGCATATGTACCGAAAGGACATGCGAAAGTTGTTTTCTCCAGGTCATTTGGGTGAATTGGGATTTGATGGTACCCTGAGTATCCATCAAGAAAACAATAATAATCTTTACCTGCTAATCGATCAAGCATTTGATCAATAAAAAGCAATGGAAAATGGTCTTTCTTTGTTGCATCATTCAATTTTAAGTCGTCAATACGTGCCCTCCACCTAGTAACCGTTCTTGTTGGAATGAACTCATTTTTATTGTTCTCCGCACAAGTTAGACCTCCTTTTTTGGAACACACTGTGTAGGGCTAACCCATTCCCTATCGAAAATGGCGTAAACAATACCCTCACCCAACCACTTAAGCAATTCTTTTTTACCACTTCTTTCGTAGCTAAATTAAGTTTATGCTAAGCATCAACTACAAGCTTTCCCCCTTCTTCCAATCTGATCTTATGTTGGCAGAATGCAGGATAAATTTCTTTCATATCAGTAATTGTCCATCCAATCGCTTTTTTATGCATTTTCATGACACTTAATAAAGCCTCTTCTTGGTTTTCTTCTAAGCTAGTAGTAATAATTACCGGTAGAGTATTTTGTATTCCCATATAGCCATATTTTAAACGTGTGGGTAACGACTTCAATTCTAACACAAAAGATTTAATAATAGCTTGCACCAATATTGTTGAATTCGGGAGAATTTGTTTCGGTTACCCCTTACTCTGCCTTCACCAATCAAGTTGAGATACCATGTGACCATTCTCTTGTTCAGCACCATCTCCTTCTTCTTCCATTTCATAATTGTTTGCTTCTTCTATACTTAACTCCAACTCGTTACATTCTTGTTTTTTTTTTTTATACTCTAGCCCCTTGATTTCTACTTCATGACATTCCTCCCTAGTAGATTAATTAATGCTAAATTTCTCTAGTATTTCCATTACATCCTTCCGAGTTTTTGTCCAAATACTTCCACCAGTCATAATGTCAAATTTTTTTCTATTCTAACTGTCCAACCCGTAATAGAAAGTTGTATCTGAACTACAAAGTGTATACCACCACCTAGTATGGATCAGAGGATTGTTTTAAACCTTTCCCACACTTGTCCCAATGTTTCAGTAGTACTTTGCTTAAAATAAAATAATTGTGTATAAGTACTTATTATCCTTGTCATGGGTAATTCTCGATGAAGAAATAGTCGTACAAACTCAGTCCAAGTAGTAATGGTGTCTGGAGGAAGCGCTTCTAACCACATTTTTGCCTTCCCAACAAGTGCAAACTGAGTTAATAACAATTTGACAGTATCTAATGGAAGGCCTGCGTAATCCATGGTACTACATACATGATCAAATCTCTATAATAATGCTATAGGGTCCTCAGTTTTACGATCGGTGAATCTGAAATTATCAGAAATTCGTGTTAGTAAAGAAGGATTTAATACGAAATGTGAGTTATGAATGATAGGACGAGAAATGCTAAACCATAGACAGTTTACATCAAACAACGTCCCCTAAACTTGCATAATATTAATAGTTTTACTTATGGCTAAATAAATTGTATCTATAACCTAAAAATTTCCTAATTATTCTTTTTGCAGTGCAAAAATTAAAATTAAACTAGTGAAATTGCCTCATCGACAACGACACCGACAACTTGACTACCTTCAGACGTACTAATGTCTAGAGTGTGAATACTGTAGTAAAAGATATATCGATGAGGTGGTATCTACAAGTATACGGGTCCAGTTGTAATATAGTTGCAACGGAGTAGGTGAATACTCCAAGGATCATACCCAAGGTAGACTAGTGCCAAATCAATTTTAACATGAACACTAAAATATCTAATTACTACTCTAAATCATTTATAATACGAAAACATAATAAAAAGGATTTCTCAGACATAATAAAATAAAATAAGGAAAGAAATAAAAATCAAGAGATCAAAAAATAGAATAAATCAAATCGTAATATGGGTGATTAGCTCGCTTCAATAATACCCATCAACTATGGCTTCGGGTTCCTCGCCAATTAACTAGTCGTTATCCCAGCAAGATCTTTCGATCTTCCACTCAAATAACAAGTCGGTAAGGACTACTTATATTCTGACCTTATAATGTAGACCGGCTTGGGGTGAAGGTGTTCACAGATAGGCCATACCAATTTTGGGTTAATTCCCACCTTAATGACTTCCTAGAGTTGTCAGACCTAGGGTTTTAGGTTATTCATTTCCCAAATAGTTGATCTGTTGAGTAACGCTACAAAACAGTTAAAAGATCATACCTCCATTAGTGGTATGAAGCTCTTCAATTTTCAAGGAGGTCTCTAGTTCAAATCCCCTTACTCATTTATTTTTACTAAAATTTTTGCACACTTTTTCCATGTCCAGTTAAAGCTTGCCATCCTCCCCCCCTTAGTTGCCTCAAATAGGTTAATTCCCTTCCCTTTTTTTAAGTCAAATTTACCTTAAGTTGGAGAACATGATCCCCTTTTTTACTCCATGTCTCTCTCCCTTGCCAAAACCTCTTTTCTTGCCTATTTTTTTGTGATTCAATGAACCTGGTCATAGTTGACCAAGCTTACCACTCCCATTGTCGTCCCTACCACCTTTATTCTCTCATATTCCCTTTTTTCATTTATTTTACCTCCATTCTCTCAACTTGACCCAAAAACAACCACCACCCATTTTCTTTAGAATTTGCTTTTCCTCCACCACAACCAACCCTTCTACCACCATCAACACACCTTTTAGCCACCATAAGCACCACCCCTCCTCACTTTTCCTCCCTTCTGCCGCTAACCGCCAACGCGAGCTACCGTGGATCTTTCTCCACCTCCATCTTATTTTATTTTCTTACTCCTTTTCCCCTCTTTTTCACTAAAACCCCATAGCCCTCAATTATCAAATTATCACCGAGTCACCATCATCGCTGCCACCAGACTACCGTCGTCGTCGCCACTGATGACCGAGATTTTTCCCTTTTCTTCCTCTTTCACTTGTGACTTTTTAATTGATTTAACTCACATATTTTCTTCACTCTATCAATCATTTTGGATCTCTCAAATCATCAATCTCATTCCTTCCTCGATTCATTAACCATTCCGTATTGAATCAAGTGTAAGTGTGGTTATTTAGATCGTAAAATCCTTCACTTAGAGGTTTCATATCTTGGCCGAATGGTATAGTGCCATAGTGTCAACATAGTATTTCATTATTTAATTATTATCATTCTAGTATGATTTCAAATTGACTTTGAAGGGCCAAACGATATACGTAGGGGAGACCCCTAACTTCGCAATTGGAAATCCTCCTTTCGAAAGTCTTAAATCGTGGGGTAAGCATTAATGAGACTTTTAGTAATCGATCTTTTAAGTGATGAAAATATTATCAAACGACCCTAATCAATAAATGTTACTTATGTGGTAGATTGTCTTGCGAGATAGATCTAGTGAAATCGTTAAAAAGGATTGTGGCAATTAGATCTACAATATAAAGTGTGGGATTTAAACCTTTGATTTCTACGTAATATGTTCACTTTAATTTTAATAATATGATTTTAAATAATTAATTGAGAGTACATTAAGTACTCAAAGAGGAGTTGAAAAACTCATCAAGAAGAAGCCCAAGTAAGTGATTGTAACCCATTAGTTTCATGAAAGGCATGTTTTGTGATGTGTTGATGTATGTGATGATGACATATGTGACACATGTCTTATACGGTATGTTGATAATTTTAATGTGTGATATATGTGTATGTGATGAGATCCATGATTTAATATGAGAAGTATATTAAAGTATGCTTAATTGAATAAAAGCGAATATTGTGTGATATAAGAAAATGTGGGCATGTTTACATGCATAAGAGTAAATTTTAGAAATATGCATTATGTGAGATTATGAGCATTATTACGTGAAAAATGTGAAAAGTGAATTATGTGTTAAATTTTGATAAATGGCCTTATCACATGCATGGGGTGGGTTTTTTTTGAAAGGTGGAAGTTATGTGACAGTTTATCTGCAATTATGTGGTCGTTTATTGGCAATTATGTGGTGGCTTGTCCACAAATGGTGTGTTATTGGATGGACGGGTTCTGGGGAACTCAATATTGGTGTGTAGCGAAGATGGGTAGAAAATTCTTCAAAATGTGCATTGTTACATAAGCATGCCTCGATAAATTCATATATGTGTATCTATGATGATCTGAAATTTCTACGAATATGATATTTATATTTAAATGGATGTGTTTAATTGATGTGTTGTTATGTATGATACAATATTTTGATGATCTCACATTGAGCTGTAAGCTCACCCATCTTATGTGTATGTTTCTGGTAATCCTCGTAATTAGGACTTGGATGTAGATTTTCAGTGATACTCTCAAATGTGAACTTTAAAATAAATTATGGAGTTTATATCATTTTATGGATTTTTATGGACTTTGCTTTGGGTTTGTTTTAATAACTTTTTGGGACTTTATTTTAAATTGTGGACTATGGCATGGGGATTTTCCTTTCTGATATATTGGAATTATTGCATGGATTGCTGATGTTGGATTTCAGTTTGAAATGATCATTAAACATTTTTAAGAATTGGTATTCGCTGCAAATGTGTTTTCAAAACTAAGTTATAATACAAGTATTTTAATAAAAAGGAACAAATAAATTTTATTGAAAAGAACATGATATTTTCAAAATGACTTGTTTCAAGGAAGAATGGACCTTTCATAACCTTAGCTTCAAAAATGGCTATTTTTTTCTTTACATTCGGTTGAAAGAAAGGTTAAAGATGATAACCTATTTGTTGTTTTAATTTATTTTGTCATTATTTACCAAATTGCTTAATTAACCTTTAAAATCATAATCAATTATACAAATGTCAAACCATGAACATCCACTATCAACTTAAATGGTTTAATTATCATATAAGGACTTCCACTTTATCTATTAGAACTCAACTTTAATACCTTTACTATTAGAACTCATCTTTAATACCTATTAGAACTCATCTTTAGCTATTTAATACCTTTACCTATTAGAACTCAACTTTTGCACTTTACGCGATTTAGTCCTTTTTATCAAATTGAGATGTAAACGGTAAAATTTCTTGATGAAATTTTTATACGGTACTACTATCATGCTGTAGAAAATAAAATAATAATAAAATAAATTTTTTGACTTCAGATTTGTGGTCCCGGAACCACTGTTCTAATTTTACTAAAAACGGGTTGTTACAGTGTTGAAGAGAGTTAGCTATACGCTTCGCTTACGGGATATGATTGACTCTACGAGTCTATGTGTGGTGTGATGGAGATCCATGTATCAGATGAGTGGTGATTGTGCCCACTTTATGTTTCATAATCTCAATAGCCAAATTATCATACACTATGACTAAATGTGATTATATGTAAGTATATGTGCTTAATGTGATTGACATGTGTCATAATATATATGCCTAAACATTTGTATAAATAATGTGTAATAGAATCCATGGAATATGGCTAAATATGTGAATTATGGCACTTAGATAATGACATTTTGGGAGTATGTTGTATGTTGTTTGGTTGATGTATGACAACTTGTTGCATAGTGGTTGTTCTAGGCATTCACTAAGCTTCTTAAGCTCACCCACTCCATTTTATCCTTTGAAAAGTAGTTCCATTCTCGGTGTGAGTGGTATGGTCGATGAGGGATTGATCCAAGCCATTTTTTATTCATTATAGTAGGTGTTTTGCTTATTCTAGTTCTAGGGAATAAAAAGGCAATGTGGTAGACATTTATATCGGATTGTTAAGACATGTTTGGGATTATTTGCATATTATGTATGTTTGGAAGCATGTGGATTTCAATATGGTATCTAGGCTATTGTTTTAGACATTTTGATGCTTATATGACTAGGTAAATGAAGCGTGATGTTTAGGGATTAAGTTTGAATGATTTAATTGCTCTTATATGCTGAATTTTTGTAACCTAAAATAGGGGTATCAATATTAGGGATTTTAAAATGATACCTTTGTATTTTCAAAAGTGTAGGGAGTCAAAATACCAATTTGGTATCAATACATGGCTCGAGTATCGATATTCGGGGTGTAATTATCGATACCTTACGAAAGGTACCGATATTTTCTGATGATTGGTATCAATTTTCCAGGTGGTATCGATACCAATTAAAGAAAATATAGATACCATAGAGGCGGTATCAATACCAATTTGATAAGTGGTCTGGTCAATTGTTCAACGTCACAGCAATAATATGCAAGAGTACACTATCAATGCAAGTATAGTAGACAGATATGAGTCTATCGAATATCAATCCCACGAGGATGGTTGTCTTTTTTCTATCAATGGCAGTCAATAAATAGATAAAATGAGATAAATTGTGAGAGTAGTTGTCGAAGCAATAACTTGAAAATAATAAGAT
>CM025152.1:11853137-11868432 GCA_013467495.1 Gossypium gossypioides
TGGATTGAATTATTATAGTATAGGAAGCATACGATGAACCATTTTCAGTACTAATCCTATAAGTGCTTCATAAATGAATAACATGTATGATTAATCTATTTATCATGCTTTCACATTATTTAGTAAAAGTAAGTGATTCCGAGATGATATGTTTATATGAAAGTTTGAAACGAAAGAAAAATTATAGAATGATTATATGTTAAATGTGTAAGTGTTATGGTAAGAAGAAACATTTAAGTGAATTGTTTATATGAAATGCTTATAAGGAAAAATATATACATGTATATGCAAGGCTACACCAATTATCCATGAAAGGTGTAGTGAATAGAAAATTAAATTTAGCTTAAATTATAATAAAAATTATGCTTAGTTGTTTATTCTATTATGTTAGCAGTTAATTTGCCTTAAACGAACTTACAAAGCATTATTGCTTACGTTAGTTGTTTTCTTTTCTTGTAGATCATCGGAAGGTTCAATTTGGTTGGAAGCTCATCGGAGACTTATCACACTATCCAACAGTTAATTCGGTACTTTTTGAGCATTTTTTGCTGAGGTTCATAATGGCATGTATAGGATGTTATGTAATGTAACAACCCGTTTTTCAGTGGTGTCAGAAACAGTGGTTTCGGGGCCACTAAATCTGACGAATAAGTTTGTAATTATTATATTAATAGTTACGAGTTAATTGTGACTTTGAAAAGGTTTTTGATATAGTGATTTTTATTTTATAAGCGATTTATTAAGTTCAAGTGGTATGACCCTAAGGTCAAGTGGTTTTAAAAAATGAGGTTTCAGGATCTCATTTCTATAAACTGAGCCATAAATATATTTATAAATATTTACGGAGTGTCATTAAGGTGGTATTAAAGTTTCGTTGAAAAATTTTAACGTTTTTCATAGTTAATTAGTTAAAAGGGACTAAATCGTAAAAGTTGAAAAAGTTAATCGCTATTAATTTAATGGTGTTAATTGATTAAAGAAACCTATTTGGATGCTCTTATTGGATAAATTATCCATTTTTAAAATGTTCGTCGGTTAAAGCTTTAAATTCTTTTAATTTTATATGCTTATATGTTATTTTTATTATTAAAATAAAGAAAAGTAAAGATTAAAATAGGAAAACATAATGTTTCTTATTCATTTTACTTTTTTCTTCACCGAACCTCCATGCAAGTTTAGTCAAGGTTTGGATATGCTTAAATCCTTGCATGGCAAGCTCTTTTTCACCCGTTTATAATAATTTTTATGTTTTTGATATTGTTGCAACTAGGTCCAACTAGCCCGTACTTTCGATTTTGAAAATGTTAAAGATTTTGAATGTTTCCATTGATGAAATTTGTGATTTGAGATGTTAAATGATGTATTTAGAATGTAGATTGATATTTAAAAGTATTTTATTAAGTGATTTTTTATGAATTTACCGATTAGGGACTAAATTGTTAAAATAATAAAAGTACAAAGATTTGATGTGAAATTATTACAAATATGGGCTGATATGGGTGCCATGAATATTCAACTATTATAATTTGGCATTAAAAATAGTTAATTTTCATGTTTTGGGCTCAGGGACTAAATTGAATAAAAGTAAAACTTTAAGGACGATTTTGTAAAAATGTAAAAAATGACCAAATTGCATGAAATACATTTTTTTACTTCCTAAGTTGATAAATTGAATGAAATTATTAATTTAGATCAAGATTGGGTGGTAAATTGAGGAAAATAGAAAATTACCAAAATGCCCCTAAACTTTGGTATTTCTGCAATTTAGCCAAGTAAGTTCGTATGAACTGTATTCTGTATAATTCTGATTAAACTAAATATTAATATGTCATTATATTATGATTAAATCAATATATATATGTTAGTATACAATTTACTGTGTTATGAAACGATATAAATCTAACGACGTACAACGATTACCGAGTCCCGTTTGAACCTTAGGAATTCGTAGGATACAAATGGCATGTCATTAGGGTTACCGATTTGGTTGAGGTCCTGCATGTGTAGTAGACACACCACAACTCTTATGAGCTTACCGATTCTCAACTCATATGAGCTTACCGATTTCGATTCATAGCTCGTATGAGCATACATGTACAGGAATTGACGGATTATAGTTTAGCACACTATGTGTGAGTTATCCCGAGTATCCATTGATATTCTAAATGGTTCAATGGGCAATGTTCTATTTCGAGATGATACGAGTTCGATACGAACTATTACAGGTATTTACATGAAATACATGGAAATGATTTTCCATGATGTATTGATACATGATATGGATGTTACATGTATATGTAAATTTGATTAATTATTGAGTTCATCCATGATTATTGATTCATATATGAATTTAAATGACTAACATGGTTGGTGTATATGTGCTTAGGCTTTGGCCAAGTTGTGGTTGGATTATGACACGTTAAACTTATAAGTTATGCATTGAAATGGTAAATGTCTAAATGGAAATATGCTTGTGATCATGAAATGGTGGTAAGGTTTAAATTATGTAATTCCTATTGAAGTGGTTTACCATGTGGTTAGTTCCAAAAAGAATTATGTTTCAATGCACTAGCATGTGGCTATGATTGAATGATATGCGCATGTTTTGTGTGTTATGCACATGAAACAGGTGTGGAAAGGTAATGAAATAGTAAGTTCATACTTGAACTGTAGAATGATGAAAAAGGGAATGATAAATTGAATTGATGTGCCAAAATTTCATCCATCTTATACCTAACCAATATGCCATTCAAAGACACCTGAACAAAGATTATTCATTCAAATAAACAAGTTAAAAGAACATATATCCTTAACAACATTTTCCTACTCGAACATCCACCAAAATAGCCAAATATGTTCATCCTCGCCAAGTTGATTTTGAACACAATATTTACCTATTCATATCAACAATTACATACATCCAAAAGAGTCAATCTCATGAAACATACTTATTTCATTCACAACTATATACAAGCATTTGTTCCAAGGTAAAGCATAATTCAAAAGTTTACATGACATTCAATGTAAGTAATCTTCACTCAATTTAACTATAGACCAAAGGATCTTGGCTCAAACATTATCATCCTAGGTACATGCCAAGACACAAAAAGAAATACGTCACCAACGTTGAGTTCGGGAATGTTGTTGGATGCTAAGTCGATAGTCAAAGTATAGGTACCTAACCTCGACCACTATAGTTGTAAAGAAATGAACTCGATGTCTAATCCGATTCTTTTGTTTTTCCTTGATTCAAAATCGATTGTTGCGTTTCTTGATCTAGATAATAATATTTCATTCAATTAATACAATTATAGAACTTAAATAAGTTGTTTTATACAATTCAGTCCTTCCATAATCATTTTACAAAATTACCCTAACATTTTACCTTTTACGTAATTTAGTCCCTAAGTATTAAACTTGTAAATTCACTACACTTAATCATTACTCATGCTGGCCGAATATTCTAGGGAACTATTACAACCCATTTTTATCATTATTTTACTATGTTTCTATGAAATTTAACTATTTTCATAAATAAGTCCCTAAACCATAAAATCACTAAAAATCACTTGACAAAACTTGTTTATTTAACCACCAAATTTAATAATCTATCATCTAAATTCAAAACACATTCACAATATATCATGTCAAGTCCCTAAACTTTTAACAACTTTACAAATTAACCCCTGGGCTAGTTAGATTAAGCTAAAATGAGTCGAAAAACATAAAAATCATTAAAAACGGATAAACCTTAAGGATGCAAAAATTGTGGTTTTTTTTTGCTTAGTTTTCGGTAATATTGGAGAAGAAACATGATCGCTTTCTTTGGTTTAATTTTGTTTTAATTTGATTTATTTAATTACCTGTTTACCTTTAGTATAATAACTAATAACTACAAGAATTTGTCCATAAATGTCCACTAGCCACCTTTGTGGTTTATTTACCATATAAGCCCATGAACTATAGATTCCATAGCCATTTGACCCATTTAGCAAATAAAATTCCACTTTTGCAACCATTACGATGTAATCCTTTTTACTTAATTAATTATCTAAACCTTAAATTTTCTTAAACAAATTTTAATACAACCCTAATAACACTCCGTAAATATTTAATAAAATATTTATGGGCTCAGTTTATAGAAACGAGGTTTCGATACCTCTTTTTCTAAAATCACTTGACTTTAGGAAAATTCCACTTGAACCTAACTATTCGTTCAAACAACATAAATTATTAAATCAAATTTTATTGCAACACTATATTTGACTCGTAAATATTAAAAAATAATATTTACGGATTCATTTGTCAGATTTGTGACCCCAAAACCACTATTTCCGACACCACTGAAAAATGGGCTGTTACAACTCTCTCCCCATTAGGAAAATTTCTTCCTCAAAATTTTCTGACCTAGAATAAGTTGGTTACTGTAAACTCATGGACTCTTCTATCCTCCAAGTCAAATATGTTTCTACTAATTTATTATCGTTCAATTCTTAAAGCTCGATGATATATCCCTATAATATAAATATGTATAACCTCCAAAATCTAAATTATCTATTTCGGTTGTTCATCTATTTGTGCCATAAATTCATGAACTTTAGATACATAATCTGTTTTGACTGTAATAAAAAATGATCTGTTTTCATTAATCTAACAATAACAATCCTGATTGATCCTCCCTTTCTCAACGTCAAAGATAGTTCAAATACAAACTCTATCCACTTGCCTTCATATCCCATCAAAAATTATAACAAACCGTAACAACTGAATCAAGACTTGTTATTTAACTCTAACATACTAAATATCTTGGAACAAACTCTAAAATTTCACATTTTAATCCTAACTATCAGCAACTTTGTCCCAAATCATTTCACCATTTGTTACTCTTGACTGATTCAAACAAACATTGCAATAAGCCTCTTGTAAGATGTCTCGTATAATCTTAGAATTGTTCAATACATATATTTGATTTCAGAAATATAAACTATTATTACAACTCATACTGCATTAAGGATCTAATTATTTTAAATTTATTCCAGTTTAGCTATCAAGTTCAAATCTCTTCTTTGCATTTCAGAAATTCTCTGAAGAGTTAAAAATTTAAGTGTTATCTCTCTACTAAACGAACAAACATAATTCAAGGTTACCTGAGTAAAACACTACTGTCGACAATGAATTTCTTCCCGGATGTAAACTAATTTTTAAGTCGAAGTTTTAGTCAATAAAGTTTTGAATTGTTTAAAACTTTACTGGTATTTATCTGATCACAAAAATTTAACAGTTTCTTGAAAGAAGTTCGTCCTCAACAATACAATCATTTGAAAAATTCTTAACGAATCCTTTATCAAGATATGGCTAAAAGGCTTAATTTGTCAAATCCCTTAATGCTGTAGCAATTCTAGTTAATCTGAAAAGCATAATTAACACTCGTAGTGTTTGTAATAGATTCTGCTTGCTACTTTCAACACATCTACATCTTTAACTAACAACTGATAGTAACTAAATAGGAAATTTACCTTGAAGAACACTGTAACACTTTTTGGCTGATCAAAGAATTCTTCAATATAGAACAACAAAGTAACTTGTCTTTCTTTTTATCATGTCATATTCAACCGCCGATAATCTCTACACAATCATCATCCCATCTTTCTCTCTCACAAATAGAACATGTGTGTCTCAATATAATACACTCGGTCGAATAAAACCTCTGTCAAATAATTCTTGCAACAGAACTTTTAATTCTTTTAATCTAGATAAAGTCATTTTTTACAAAGCAATAATAATTAGAGTAGTCCCGTATATTAATTCTATAGCAAACTCAACTTCTCATTTCGACAATAAATTCAACAATTTCTTCGAATAAACATTTGTAAACTTGGAAACTGTCAGTGCTTAATCAACTTCCATTTCTGATACTCTAGAATCCATGACATACGCATAAAAATGCATCACAACCTTTTTGTATTAATTTTTATACAAATAACTCTGAAATTATATTCAAAACATAATTAGACTTAGCAGCTTCAACAAAAATCAATTCACCCTTCTAGCATCTCAAATCAAACCATTTTCGTCAATAATTGACTATAACATCATGAATAGTTATCCAATTCCTTCCCAGAATAACATCAAATTCAATTAAAAGGTAGTAACATCAGATCAATAGGAAAGTTGTAACCTTCAATTCTCAGTGGACATTATTTGTAAACTAATTTAGCTGTGGTAATTTAGAAAAAACATTCATTATTTTGATAATATAAACAATCAGTTGAACCTATAAACTCTTTCTATCGCCAATGTAATACATATATACAATTGTGTCAATTAGAGTCAATTAATGCATATACTGTAACATCAAAGGTAGGAAGGGTACAAGTAATAACATCAAGAGCTTAGGCCTCCATGTGCACTCAGATCACATAAACTCCAGTGAGAATTCAAGCTTCAGATCGAACCACTATGTCTTTTATTTCACTTCTATCAACTCTAGTTGTGCCTCAAATTTCTGGTGGTCTACCTCTCATAAAAGTAACAAGTTTTGCATTCAGATCTTAGTTCAACTCAGCTCGAATCAAGCATTCTTTCTTGAAATGATCAAAAGATCCAAAAATGAAACATAACCCATTTTTTTCTTCATATTCCAGAATGATTCTAGCCACAATGATCACTCTCAAATCTAATCACATTCTGAACACTACAAACACTAACTACTGATGTAATCGATGGTCTTACATTACTTTATTTCGATTTATCTTTACCAAAAAATCCAGATATTACCGAGAAACAATTTTTAAATTCCTTCTTTTTCTTTGACGAGGAAGTAGAAATTGTTTTGAATACATTTCTTTTATTGAAGTCTTAAACTCTCATTTTTCTCTGTTTTCTTGTGATTACATCTAATTTCATTTTATGAGCTCGTTCTAATAAATTTACACTAATTGATCATATCATTGAATCCATCATCGAACAAGTACATAAATCTTCTTTAGTCGATACCATCTCATAAATATATACATTGACCTGATCGATCTCTCGCCCATACTCTGCAACTAATCTGTTTCCTAGCTTCAACTCAAGAAATTCCTTTTTCTTCTTGTCTAAATATTGTTTACTGACATAATTCTTTCAGAAATCAAGTCAGGAGAAATCCTAGTTAATTAGTTCTTTCAATACCAAAGTAGTTAAAATTGATTACTAATGAAAACCTCCTCTAATAACAGTAACACGGTACATCTCAAATAACTTTCAAAATAACATAAGATTTTTATCCAAAACTCTATTTGTGATTTCTAACCAGTACTCAGGTCAAACTAAAACATCCCCCACTTTATCGCTAAACTCTTCAACTTCACATAATCGAACTTTATCAATAGAAAACCTCATCTTTAGGCTTAAGAAATTCAGGCATAATATGATCAGCCCCTTGATCGATGGCTAGAACATAACTCTTAGCTTTATCTGTATTAGTTCGGTTGGATGACATCTTTTATCTATAAAAGAAACAGAGAATGGCATTTTGTACCTCTCAATACTTTAGTGGAAGCCCGTTTAATCACAGGTGCGGGCATCATCGGAGGAGTAGCTCCCTTCACTTTCTGGAGAGCTTCAGCAATAGTACAAAGTATGTTTATATCACCTTATCCTTCGTTAGTACCTCTATTAGCACTTGGCTATTGAGTGCCATCTGATTGAATACTTGGTGTTACCAACTCAATTTCATCTAACTCCTCAGTAGAATCATCACTAGTATAAATCTCTTGATCAACCACATTATTAGATTCATCCGACACCTTTTAAGTATAAAACTGAAACAATTATACTTAGCATCCAAATCCCGACTCAATCTCGACTCAACTTTGGCAAGTACCTCTATACTCAATTCCAAGCTCGATTTAGTTCAAGAGTTGGCTAAACCTGTAGCTTTGATACCATTAAATGTAACACCCTTAACCTGTTTCCGTCGCTAGATTTGGGTTACAGATATTACGATTTAAACATTTAACATTACTAACTCTTAAATAATCAACTACATTTATTAATAATCAAATCACAATATATTCAAACATATACTTACGGGCCTTAAACCGAGTCTACGAGGCCCTAAAAATAGTTTGGGAACATTCTAGGGTCAAGTCGAAACAAAATAGAAAGATTAGGCAAAAGTTGCAAAATTTGAAAATAGGAGACACACGACTAATTGTCACAGCCTAGACCATGTGGGCATTTGAAGTTCAGACACACGACTGTGTCCCAGCCCGTGTGTCCACCTGTGTGGATATTTGAATTAAGGTCACATAGCCGCGTCGCGGGACGTGTCTTAGACCATTTAACAAACTGTTCCAACACACAGGGCCGTGTTGTGGACCGTGTACTAGGTCGTCTGAAACTTGTACCTAAAGATAATAAGACAAACAACCATATGAGTGGACCGTGTGTGTCACATGGCTGTGCGACTGTCGGTGTCTCAGATCGTGTGTAGTGTATTTAACCGCTAAATCAAGCCAT
Source organism: Gossypium gossypioides (assembly GCA_013467495.1). NCBI lineage: Eukaryota > Viridiplantae > Streptophyta > Magnoliopsida > Malvales > Malvaceae > Gossypium > Gossypium gossypioides. Next base: position 11,861,643 of record CM025152.1, read on the forward strand.
TACATACACCATTCATTGTACAAAAAGACATACCATATCTAGATAATTTCCTAGCTTCACAATCACATTCAAATCATTAATTACATGCCAAAATTTCATCCATCTTATACCTAACCAATATGTCATTCAAAGACACCACAACAAAGATTATTAATTCAAATAAACAAGTTAAAAGAACATATAACCTTAACCACATTTTCCTACTTAAGTATCCACCAAAATAGCCAAATATGTCCATCCTCACCAAGTTGCCATTAAACACAATATTTACCTATTCACATAAACAATTATCTACATCCAAAAGAGTCAAGCTCATGAAACATACTTATTTCATTCACAACTATATACAAGAATTTGTTCCAAGGAAAAATATAATTCAAAAGTTTACATGACATTCAATGTAAGTAATCTTCACTCAATTTAACTATATACCAAAAGATCTTGACACAAACATTATCATCCTAGGTACATGCCAAGACACAAAAAGAAATACGTCACCAACGTTGAGTTCAGGACTGTCGTTGGATGATAAGTCAGTGATTAAAATATAGGTACCTAACCTTGACCAATATTTTTATAAGAAAACGAAGTCGATGACTAACCTGATTCTTTTGTTTTTCCTCAATTCAAAACCGATTGTTACGTTTCTTGATCTAGATAATAATATTTCATTCAATTGATACAATTATAGAACTTAAATAGTTGTTTTATACAATTTAGTCCTTCTATCATCATTTTACAAAATTACACTGACATTTTACCTTTTACGCAATTTAGTCCCTAAGTCTTAAACTTGTAAATTCACTAAACTTAATCATTACTCATGCTGGCCAAATATTCTATGGACCTATTACAACCCATATTTATCATTATTTCACAATATTTCTATGAAATTTAACTATTTTCATAAATAAGTCCCTAAACCATAAAATCACTAAAAATCACTGGACAAAACTTATTTATTTACCCACCAAATTTAATAATCTATCATCTAAATTCAAAACACATTCAAAATATATCATGTCAAGTCCCTAAAATTTTAACAACTTTACAAATTGACCCTCGGGCTAGCTAGATTAAGCTAAAATGAGTCCAAAAAATATAAAAATCATTAAAAACGGATAAAAAATTCATACCATGCAAAGGACTTAAGCTTAGCCGAACCTTGAGGATGCAAAAATGGTGGTTTTTCCTCCTTAGTTTTTGGTTATATTGGAGAAGAAAGATGATAGCTTTCTTTGGTTTAATTTTGTTTTAATTTGGTTTATTTAATTACCAATTTACTCTTAGTATAATAACTAATAACTACAAGATTTGTCCAAAAATGTCGTCTGGCCGCCTTTGTGGTTTATTTACCATATAAGTCTATTAATTATAGATTCCATAGCCATTTGACCCATTTAGCAAATAGAATTCCACTTTTGCAACCTTTATGATATAATCCTTTTTACTTAATTAACTATCTAAACCTTAAAATTTCTTAACCAAATTTTAATACGACCCTAATAACACTCCGTAAATATTTAATAAAATATTTATGGGCTTCATTTATAAAAATGAGGTCTCGATACCTCCTTTTCTAAAGCCACTTGACTTTAAGGAAATTCCACTTGAACCTAACTATTCGTTAAAACAACATAAATTATCAAATAAAAATTTATTACAACACTATATTTGACTCAAATTATTAAATAACAATATTTACGGACTTGTTTGTCAAATTTGTGGCCCCAAAACCACTTTTTTTGACACCACTAAAAAAGGAGCTGTTACAAAAAAAGTACCTAAAAAATACTACGAAAAAGAAAAGAAATAATGTAAAGAAATAAAAAATAAAAAATAAAAAAAGAGAAAAAAATTAATTAGTGTCAATAATGAATGATAGAATGACTTAGACGAACTTGGCCCTTCCACGTTGCAAGGTTGTCTTATGTCTAGGATGTCGCGGCACTAGGGTGCAATGTTGCGACATCGAGCCCAGTTTATGGTTTCTTCGATTTTTTTTTCTGATCTATCACTCCATGGTATCTACACCTTCGGTGGGAAAAAGAAAAAACTAAAAACTAACAAAACTAGGATGATTTGCGTAGTCGCCATAAAAGAACTTCTAGTTGGTTTTCGACACTTTGATCCGACATTTATTCCTCTATCGATATATATGAACCAGCCCATTCATTTGATTCCAATGGTGTTTCCTTATTTTTGATCGATATGGCATCCACATTACAAGCCATTTGGTACCAAATCAGAGCCAACCCCAAATAATTTTCTAGAGTATTATTGCCTCGAGTTTCCTCCCTTCCATTTCACGTGTCACTCGAGCTTTGTTGCCTTTGTTAGATGAGAATGAGTTGAACTCATCTATCTCTTCGGCTAGTAACTTCTCTGCTATGGCCAGAAAGTGTATTGGCTCTTCTAAACTTTCATTCAGAATCGATTTAATCTCAATGTTAGTGGTACATCTACTTTTATGCTAGTGGATACATCAACTGTTATGGTTGTTTCTACATCAATTGGATCAGAGAACGCTTTGGCCATTGATCGGCTATTTAATGTCACAGCAGTAATGTACAAGTGTACACTGTCGATGCAAGTATAGTAGACAAATATGAGTTTTTCAGATATCGATTCCACGAGGATGGTTGTCTTTTGTCTATCAATGTCAGTGCAATAAACAGGTAGAAACGAGATAAATTGTGGGTGTTGTTGTTGAAGAAATAACATGGAAATAATAAGATAAATTATGATAATGATAAACTGGGATCCCCAACGTGAATATTCAAAAGAATGCTAAGTGCTCACAAGGTAAAAAATGATAGGTAATTGTCGATGCATTAAATTTCAATGAATATCTTACTAAGCTTAACCTCTATATTTAATCTAGGACTTAAACATGCACATTAACCACACCTTCCGATGATGGCAATGGAACACTATTAATAATAAGTGAATTAAATTCCTCTAATCCTTAAGTAACTTCCATTGTCATGATTGTTAGCTTGAACTATTGCTGCACTTTCTAGTGTCAGTGACCGCAATAACACTTCCATGCTAAAAACATTCAAACCAAAAGATTAAATAGTTGAAGCAAGATTGACTAAAATAACATTTAACCCAAAAATCATGTATACTTTTGTATAAACAAGAAATAGAAAGTAATTACCATCATTTAGAAAAAAAATATAAAAGAAACAAGTGGAGAGTACTATTCCTAAAAAATCTCGACTTAATCTCTCAACTCCCTCTTGTGTCGCACTTAGGGCTCCTCGTCAAGAGCTAACCTGCATCCCTTTAACCTCGGTTCACCTGTAGGAGGCTTAAGCTGCCATCACCGAAAAGCTTTAAAATATAGGTTCAAGAAGATAAAGATCCTCTCTCCTCCCTTTTTTTCATGTAAATATATTGATATTTATCCAAATAGCATAGGTGTCCTTTCATCAGACTCATGCTACCTCTGTACATACAAGTTAGTTGTACCAAACTGGGTAGCTCACACTTCTTTGTTGTTATCTGGATAGCTGTCAGGTGCGGCTACAATTCTGGACGCAATCTGAAAACACTCATGCAGCGACATCAGTACCAAAACATGACAAAATTAAGGATAAATAGGTTGAGATCCACTAGTTATAAAATACAATTTACTGAACTGAAAATGCTAAAATATGTGCTAATTATAACTAAATGGGTGCAAATTAACCAATAAGTAGGGAGAAAACATATGTTTTTTCTAGTACTATCGCACCCCCAAACTTGAGTTTTTACTTGCCCTCAAGTAAAACAAAAACTAGAAAGGCTACACAAGAATTCACTAAGGAAAATGATCATTCTAGCAACTTGAATCACCTAAAATTCCAATGAATGAGTCACATTCAGATGACAGAATATTGCATTGACAATACATAAGTATGAATGAATAAGATTGCAACTTCATTAAAACTAGTATCATGCTTTAAATCTTAAATACTATCTACCAATACAACATTTATTGTACAATATATGTCTTTTTTTTGTGAATAAGGGATATCGTTGAATTACTTTACCCTTGTTCCTGAGAAGTAACGATGGAGTGCAACAAACCCCCAGGGAATATGTAATTGTGCTGACACACACTCATGTAACGATAACCTTTGGCCAGATTCATTTTTCTAACGCTTGCATTAGAGTGTTCCCTTTTTAACATTTCACCATACACCCACTTTGGAGTGTCTCTTATTCATAACTATATATACATATGAGTAGCTGTAAAAGGTAGATCCATTCAAGATTCAAGGAATGCTACTAGTTATCCATTACTAATGCAACCTAAATCAATTATCAAAGAATTGAAGATACAACATTCAGTCAAATTTATCCATGATAGTTCACATGATTTAAGAATTAAGCATCGAATGTAATATAAATTTTCAACACATTTGCATTAACCACAAATAAACTTTGCATGTAACAAAAAAAATTAAAATGTGGGTGTATTTCCAAACCCTATATGCATTCCCCCAAACTTAAAGTTTGCATTGTCCCTAATGCACTAAGATTAAAATGCGATGACAATAAGAATGCAACGACAATGTTCACTAACAAAATAAAAATTACAGCTACATGCAATGCATGAATACTACAACTAAAACTTAAAATAAACTAACTCAATTTTCCTTAGCCATCAATGTGGCTGTACGATGTTTCTTTTTCCTCCTCTTTTTCTCCTTCTTATTGCGCTTTTTATCTTTAGAGTGCTTTCACTTCTTTTCTTTGGGCTTTGTACGGTCTTTGGATCGCTCCTCAAGTTCTGACTCTGCCCCAGCATCATTGGTTGCTTCTTATGTAGGAGGGGTCACCTTGAATGGTCTGGTATAGACCAATATCACCAATGATTTGTGGTTCTCCTCACTGGTTACCTCTGCAGCTTTCACTAGTCTAGCTCCATCTTGCTCTAGATTATCAATAGTTGCATCCACAAACTTGGATGCATTGACAATGTCCTCAACAGATTATTTCTAAGCAGCTTCTATCTCAGTATTTTCTTCTTCGCCTTCTCATTCATAAATTCAACAAGGTTGTCCTCCTCTTCCACAACAACTTCCTCTTCAACAGTAGGTGCTTTTTGACCAACAATGAAGTCACCCTCGACCAGGCTATCAATCCGTTGCATGCACTCCTCAATGTCCCTTGAGTCTTTTTCTTTCTCAACATTAAAGATGTACACAATGGGAAGGGATTCCACCGATCTGTCTCGGTTCCCTAGGTCATCATCCTCAGAGGAGGGTTCATACTCTCAGATAATCGGTGGGAACATTGAAAATTCTAGGAGGGGTGGAGCTTAACTGACGTAATGTGGCTACAATAGAGTTGTTATAGACCCTGGTATAAACGTAGAACACATTTTGTGATCTATCCATATACTCTATTGTAGCGACAAGCCTGATCTGCTTATTGCTGATGGAATTGGCCAACTTCTTGATATCCTTCATTTTACACAACAACGATGTTTCTGCAGTCAGGTTCGTTCCCTTGGTCTTGCCCTTTCTTATCTTGCTGGTCTCTGCCTCCTTCATTTTTGGCGTATCTTTGCCACATGTCATTCTTTCAATAGATGCTTTATTGATCGTGCCCTTATTTTCCAAGATCTTTTGATCATCACAGGGTACGATTCCTTTCTGCTGGCACAGTAGCATCGCCATAGACGGGAAAACCAAAATTCCATTTTACCTTGCAGCGCAATCAGTAATTTCCTAGTGGAGCATTGCACCGACATCAATCTTTCTGCCCTTTAAAATTGAATGTATCAGGCACATTCTATCCAGGTTGACTGTGGTGTTGTGAGTGGAGGGTAGAGTAGCCTGCAGTTAACAAAATGAAACCAGATTTTGCTTTGTAGTGTCAGGAAGTGGTAGTGCATCGTATAATTCCTTTGATGTGAACCTATCCACAATGCTCCTTCGACACATAAATATTTCACCAGCAGGTCCCGTTTGTCGTCTGTGATATCCTCAATAAACTTGGAGTGTTCATCGACATCCACCTTAAGGTTGTACAGCTCATTGATTTTTGTAGCATCCTATGTGATTAAACCTTCTCGAACAAAGATAAACTCCAACTCATGGTCATAAAGGTTAGCGTAAAACTCATGTACCAATGAAGGAGAATAACTTCTAGGATGCGTGCAGAAAGTTTCCCTCTTCAACGTAGAGATGGTTTTGGAAACTTGTTTGCCCAAGTCTTGCTATTGCGAAGGGAGAATGCCCTAATCAGGGTGGAAGTTTCACTTTAAGATGTTGTTTTGAAATAGATCTTTCGCCACTTTCATTGAAAAGATCATGAGCTCTTTTTTCTCTGTTGGCATGGTGGATTTCGACTCACGAACCGCAGTTATAGAGGATGTGTGTTCTTCAACAGGCTTGGTGGCTTTCTTGACTAATCCTTTCGTTCTTGCCATAGTTTGATTGGTTTGTGGAGTGAAGATGGTTTAAAGGTGTAAAGATACTAACTTGAGAAAGGAAAAGTGAATAAAAATTTCTACTTGGGTGTTTCACCGTCGGCATAGTGAAGAGGGGTTTATAGTGAGTGAAAGAAGAAGATGGAAAAACATGATTTTCTGAAGGGAAATAAATCTCACAGGAATAAATACTTCCAATAAGAATTGCGCCTGCTCAGACAGATCAGACGGCTAGGTGACTTTTGATCAAATGGTGGGACCTAAAAGTTCTAATCTGCCCTCATTTTTGTTGAGTCAGAAGTGACAGTACAATAGTACGAACTGCGTTGACAATAAAGCCCAAGTGCGTCGACAATGGTA
>CM025152.1:11871492-11881631 GCA_013467495.1 Gossypium gossypioides
ATTGAGTTTAATTAAAGTAATTGTCCTAGTTTATTTATGTTATAATTCTTGCAAATTGTGTTTAATTTTACTCAAATCTATTTCATTTAGTTTGAATACTTAGGATAATTTGCATTAGGGATCATTGCATGTAGTTTAATATATTTTAATCATAACTTTTCAACTATATTGTGTTTTTATTTACCGAATTGTTAATCTAATTTTACAAATTAAGTGACTTAGCACAAATACAATCCCTGTGGAGACGATAACTCGATACTTACTTATTACTTGATAATGACTGTGTACACTTGCACAAACCTACGCGTTACAGTTACTCAACGGATCAATTTTTTTGGAAAGAAAGAACCTAAACCCTAGGCTTGACAGCCTAGGAATTTATCAAGGTGAGAGTTAACCCAAATTTGGTATGGCCTATCCATTAACACCTTTACCCCAAACTGGTCTAGACTATGAGGTCAAAAGATAAGTAGTCATTGCTGACTCGTTATTTTAGTGGACGTATCGAAAGATCCTGCTAGGATATCGACTAGTTGATTGACGAGAACCTCGAAGCCATAGTTGATGAAGATTACCAAAGCAAGCTAATCACCTATAATCAGAGTTGATCAAATTCACTCTTTAATTTCTCGTTACTTATATACTTATAATTATTAGTATTATTATAAAAAAAAACCTAAAATCTTGATAATTTATGCTTTCATAATATAACTTATTTCAAGTATTAATTAGATATTTTGGTGTTTAGGTTAAAATTGATCTAATACTATCCTTCTTTGGGTATGATCCTCGTAGTACGCACCTACTCTATTGTAACTATTTTACAACCTGACCCATATACTTGCCGACACCGCCTCATTCATGTTTATCTTTTGATGTAGTATTCACACTCTAGACGTTAGTACGTTTGCAGGCGGTCAAGTTGTTGGTGCCATTGTCGGGGAGGGAGCGTCATTAGTTTGATTTAGTAAGACTAATTCAGAAATTTTCTAGGTTATAGATACGATTTTAATTTTATTGTTACGGATCTTCTCTTTTGGGATTAGTGTATGACTCGTAGTATGGGAACACCTATGGAACCAGTCACTAATTCAGAGAGAATAATTTGGAGAAATCGTCGAAAATAATAGCAGCAGGAACAACAGATGCAAGATCAACCACCACCTACTGTAGGCAATGTACCCCTTGAGAATTTGTTGTTTAACAAAGCTAACAACACTGATTTAGGAGATCCACCAGCACCACCACAGTTACCTGTAAATTTACCTATGGCACATAATGAGAGAACCCTAAGAGATTACGCATTACCGATTCTAGACATGGTTTAAGAGAGCATAACAAGGTTGGGTATCAGAACTAACAATTTGGAGATCAAATTGAAAATGATTCAGATGATCAATAATAACCTACAATTTAGGGGCAGAATGACAGAGGATTTGAATCAATATTTAAAACAGTTTCTCCAACTTTGTGATACTTTCAAGTACAACGGGGTCACTAATGATGCTATTCGTCTGCAGTTGTTCCCATTTTCTTTGATTGATAAGGCCTTTTCTTGGTTAGACTCGCAGGCACCAGGATCTATCACGACCTGGGATGAGCTCGCTGGAAAGTTCCTACAGAAGCTTTTCCCTATTAGCAAAGCGGTTCAACTAAGAAGAGAAATTGTTGTATTTAGAAAATTAGAAGGGGAAAGTTTTCACGAGGCTTGGGAACATTTTAAAACATTGATCCAAAAATTCTTGTACAACAGATTCCCTGAATGGATGTGACTACAAGTGTTTTACAATGAGTTGGATGCACATGCAAGGTCTAGGTTAGATGGAGCAGCAGGGGGAGCTCTTATAAATAGGATGAACGAGGATGCATGCGAATTAATAGAAAAAATGGCGATGAAATCCTATTAGTGGCTTATTGAACGGTTCACGTATGGCCAGAAACCATCTATGCGAAAGGCTGTCCAAGAAGATGATAAATACCAGGAGTTAAGTGCATAAACTTAATCGTATTTAATCCACAAATACTGCACCATTTGTGTATGGAGGAGAAAAATCATGTGCACAATCCAATCCTTATTGTTGAAGATAGGGATTGTGCCATAAGACAGTATGTTGTGCCCACAAACAGTACTTCTACAATCCTTCATGGCGCAATCATCTAAAATTTTCTTGGAGAAACTAAGGAAATGGACCGAACAATTACATGCACATAAACCAATTCAACCCTAAGGGTTAAATCAACAAGCTCCAGAACATGTTGAAAGAGCACATGGCAAAGAATGATGCCTTAATCCAAAGCCAAGTAGCAACACTAACGAGTTTGGAGAACCAAATGGGTGACTTAGCTATGGAGCTTCATAACCGACCACAAGGAACCTTGCCGAGCGCTACAGAAAATTTAAGGAATTTGGGTAAGGAACATTGCAAGGCAGTAACTTTACGAAGTTCTAAGACTTTGGATCCCAAGACGGTTGTGATGGAAGATGAACCTATTGAGAAGGAGGAAAGTCAACCATCAATTGAAATTCCTACACGAGTAGAGCCAGAACCTACAAATTCTAATGAGGTAAAATCTAACCTAGTAAATTCTGGAAAGCTATCATCTTCTTTAGATGTAGATTTATCTCTTCAGAAAAGTTGTTCGATTCAACCCAAAGTTTCAACACCTCTGTATCCTCAAAAATTCCAACCAAATAAGCAGAAACATGAGGTGCAATTCCAGAATTTTTTGGATGTTCTAAAAAAATTGCACATCAATATCCCATTGGTGGAGGCTTTCGAGAAAATGCCCAATTATGTGGTATTCATGAAGGACATTTTTTCGAAGAAGAAAAGACTAAGTGAATATGAGACTATAGCATTAAGGAAGGAGTGCAGTGCGTTCTTATAGAATAAGCTGCTTCTAAAACTAAAGGACCCTGGAAGTTTTACCATACCTTGTAATATTGGAGAATCTTACTGTGGTCAAGCTTTGTGCGACTTAGGAGCAAGCATAACATTGATGCCCAAATCTATTTTCAAGCTATTGGGAATAGGTGAAGTAAGACCCACAACTGTGACGCTTCAGTTGGCAGATCGATCTTTAGCATACCAAGAAGGATAGATCAAGGATGTTTTAATAAGAGTAGATAAATTTATTTTTCCTCCTGATTTCATTGTCTTAGATTTTGAAACAGAGAAGAAAGTGTCGATCATCCTAGGGAGACCTTTCCTAGCTACGAAGAGAGCGTTAATAGACGTGCAAAAAGGTGAACTCACCATGAGAGTTCAAGACGATCAAGTAACATTTAATGTTCTTAAAGCAATGAAATTTCTCGACCCGACGGAGGAATGTTTAATGGTGAAAGAGCTTAAAACCTTAGTTTCTATGAAATGAGAGAATATTTTTGAAGACCCATTGGAGAACACCTTAGGGTCTGAGCCATAGGAAGATGAAGAAGGTAATGAAAATATGGCTTTGATAGAAGCCAATCTGATGACCTATGTTCAGCCAACACGGTTTGAACCACTAGAATTAGAAGTCTACGAATTTTCAGAATAGAAGTTCTCAATCGAGGAACCGCCAAAACTCGAATTTAAGTATTAAAAAAACATGAAGAGGAGCGATTGATTATTGTTTTAACGAAATTTAAAAGGTGATTGGTTTGACCATAGTTGACATTTGAGGTATAAGCCCTTTTGTATGCACAAGATTATCCTAAAAGAAGGGGAATGAGCTAGAATTGATGGGTAAAGGAGACTCGACCCTATCATGAAAAAGGTAGTTCAAAAGGAAGTGATCAAATGGTTAGATGCCGGAAGTATCTACCTTATCTCAGATAGTTCATGGGTAAGTCCAGTACAATTTGTATCGAACAAAGGTGGATTTTTTATTGTCGAGAATTAACGTAATAAGTTAATCCCGATGAGAACTGTCATAGGTTGGAGAATTTGTATTGATTATAGAAAATTGAACAAAGCAACTCAGAAGAACCATTTTCAATAGCCTTTTATGGATCAGATGTTGGATCAACTGGTAGGTAATGAATATTACTTTTTCTTAGATGGATATTTGAGATACAACTAAATATTTGTAGACCCAGAAGACCAACATAAACTAAATTTTACTTGCCCATATGGTACATTTGCATTTAGGTGAATGCCTTTAGGTTTATGTAATGCACNCCTGCCACATTTTAGCGAAGCATGATGGCAATATTTATTGGTGTGGTAGAAAATTTTGTTCAGGTTTTCATGGATGATTTTTCTATTTTTGGTAATACTTACAATGCTTGTTTGAGTAATTTGGCTAAGGTACTGAAAGTGGATGTAAATGAGAAATTACCACCACCAGTTAGTGTGAAATGAGTTTGAAGTTTCATAGGCCATGCCGATTTTTACCGAAGGTTTATAAAAATTTCTAAGCCTTTGTGTATGCTGTTAGAGAAAGATACATTTTTTTTATTTTAGTAAAGCATGTTTAGAAGCTTTTAAAGAGTTGAAAAATCGCTAAATCTCAGCCCTAATAATTGTTACACTAGATTGGAACTCACCTTTAAGTAAATGTGTGATTCAAGCGACTTTGTTGTTGGAGCTGTGGTGGGGCAAATAAGGGACAAAGTATTTCACCCTATCTACTATGCAAGCAAAACTTTGACAAGAGCCTAGTTTAACTACACGATAACTGAAAAACAACTATTTGCAATTGTTTTTACTTTTTACAAGTTCCATTCTTATCTCATAGGTGCAAATGTCATATTATTTATTGACTATGCGGCCATTAAATACTTACTCACAAAGAAATATGCTAAATCGAGGCTGATTCGATGGATACTCTTACACCAAGAATTTGATATTGATATCCAAACAAGAAAAGGTGTTGAAAATCAAGTAGCCAATCATCTATCGAGATTCAAACAAAATGAGGTAACACATTCACTTGTTCCCATTAATGAGAATTTCCCAAATGAGTATATTTTCGATGTAAGTCAAATTCATGAAATACCATAGTTTGCTGATTATGCGAATTATTTAGCATGTGGAATAATTCCTCGAGAAATGACAAACCAAAAAAGGAAGAAATTCTTTCATGATAGTCGGTATTATTTCTGGGAGGATCTGTTTTTGTTTAAACAATATGCAGATAACATACTCAGGAAGTGTGTAGCCAGAAGTGAAATTGATGAGATTCTTACAAGTAGGATTCTTTTGGCCTACACTATTCAAGTATGCATATGCTTTTGTGAAAAATTGTGATTGATGCCAGAGGACCAGAAACAAATCAAGGAGGACCAAAATGCCTTCGATAAAAATTTTAGAGGTAGAATTATTTGATATGTGGGGTATTAATTTTCTAGGCTCGTTTCCTTCTTCTTATGGTAACAGGTATATCTTGGTAACTGTGGATTATGTATCCAAGTGGGTTGAAGTCGAGGCATAGCCAACGAATGATGCTAACATAGTCATGCAATTCCTTCATAAGCATGTGTTTACATGGTTTGGGACTCCGAGAGCTATAATTAGAGATAAAGGATCTCATTTTGTAAACAAATGACTTAAGTGGTTGTTTAACAAGTACAATGTGAAACACAAGATTGCCACTTCTTATCATCCACAGTCAAATGGCTCGAATGGGTAAATTGTGAGATAAGAGGAATCCTTGAAATGGTAGTGCGACTGAATAGAAAAGATTTGACTTGAAGGCTCGATGATGCTCTATGGGCCTATCGAATTGCTTTTAAGAAACCGTTAAGAATGACTCCTTATCGGTTAGTTTTCGAGAAGGCGTGTCATTTGCCGCTTGAGTTGGAGAATAAAGCTCACTGGGATTTAAAGTAATTAAATTTGGATAATAATAAAGTCGGTGAGAGAAGGATGTTACAACTTGATGAATTAGAGGAGTTGATGAATTAGATGCCAAGATGTATAAACAAAAGACTAAGAGATGGCATGACAACCGTATACAACCTCATGAATTCAGAGAAGGATAAAAAGTACTGTTGTTTAATTTAAGGCTAAGGTTATTTCTAGGAAAGCTCAAATTTCGATGGAAAGGACCTTATACCATTTATAAAGTTTACCTATATGGAGTGGTAGAATTGTACAACAACAAGGGAGGTATTGTCACATCCCTTTTTTTTCTATTAATTGTAATATAGTGAAACTGTCATCTCCTATGTCTTAAATTATTTGTGCAAAAATGAACACAATTGGCACACAATTTTTTTAACTAATTTTTTGCACACAATTGGCATGTGCATTCAAGCCTTGCCGTCCACCCCCATGTTGCCATATGTGGAGGATTCCTTTCCTTCTTTAGCAAGTCAAACTTGCCTTATGTTGTGAGACACATCCCCTTTTTCACTCATTATTTCACTCCCTTTCCAAAACCTCCTCTCTTGCCATAAGATTGTGATACAATGAACCAAGTCATGGTTGACCAAGCTACACACACCCCTTGCGACATCCACTAACTCATTTCCATCCTAATCTCTATTTTTTTCATTCTCTTCATATCATCAAGTTATTTTATTATTAGTTTAACATAAGTACTAATATGATTTCGTATCAACTTGAAGGACCAAATGACACTGATCAAAGAGATCCTTAATGTGATAACGAAGACAACTAATCCAAGTGTCGAATTAAGGGTAAGTGATGGTGAGAACTTTTTCATACAATTGAAACTTGAATTTTTGAAAATCAAATCCAATAGATCTAGCTAAAATACGTGTTTGATGCAATAGATTCATCTACCGACTTAGATCCAAGTGAATTCTCCTCTAATAGGATTTTGGCAATCGGATCTACGCTTTAAGGTGTAGGATCTAACTCTTGTTTAAAGTGAAATATAATTTTATTTACTTTAATAAAATGTTATTTAATTAATTAATTTATGAGTACATTAAGTACTCGAGTGGAGTTGAAAAACTCAATCAAACATGAATCTAAGTAAGTGTCCTAAACTATTAAGTGTTGTGAAAATCCATGATTTGTGATATGTGATGTATGTAATGTTGATCTCMACTCTATGTTATGTGATTTATGGCTAGATTGATATGTGATGATCTAAACATGTGATATATGTATGTGTATGTTCAGATCCATGTTTTAATATAAATATGTATATTAAAGCATGCTAAAATTAAAACTATGTGATATGTGAAAATGTGAGCATGAAACATGCATATGTGTAAAAACCGAGAAATATGAGTTATGAGCATGAATATGTGAAAAAAGTGAAAAGTGAAACATATGTGTTAAAATGCCCATATCATATGCATGAGTGGGATTGTGAAAGGAGAAAGCTATGTGGCAGTTTAAATGCGATTTTGTGGTTGTTATCGACAATTATGTGATGGCTTGTCCATGATGTGTTATGTGATCGTTTATTGGTATCTATGTGGTGGCCTGTCCACAAATGGTGTGTTATAATGGGACTAGTTCTGGGGAACTCGATATTGGTTTGTAGCGTAGATGGGTAGGAAATCCTCTGAAATGTGCATTATTACATAAGCATAAATTGTTATGTTCATTAAATCTAATGATAAGTTAATTCTGTGAAAGTTATATTTATGATGATTTGGAAGTGTTATGCTACGTGTTGAAATATATGTTTGTGACGATCTCACACTAAGCCTTTTAAAGCTCACCCATGTTATGTGCGTATCTTAGGTAATCCTCGTAATTGAGTCTCGAATTTGAATATTTGGAGGGGCTCTCGGATTAATGATCTCTTGGTCATGATTTTTTCAAATAATGTGGGACTTTTACGAAATATATGAGTTCATTTTATTTTTTTTTATGGAATTTAATTTGGGTTTGTCTTAATAACCTTTTGGACTTTCTTTTTAAATTATAAACTGTGGTATGGGATTTCTATATTGATATTTTGAGATTATATTGCCTGAATTCTTTTTATATAATTGTTAAATGATCAATAAATGTTTTAGTGATTATTAGCTGTTGCAAGTTGGTGATTTAGAAACTAAGTTACAATATGAATATTTTTCATTAAGAAGGAACAAATTAATTTTTATTGAAAGAAGCACGATGTTTTAAAAATGTCATATTTTCAAGACAAGTTAGTTTTTCTTATAAAAACATTTTAGCCATCTGCATGGCCATGTAATTACTCATATTAGGCCGTAGCGTCTACGCCCGGTTTGAAGGGATACATTTAGTGGTATCAAAGGCCAACTCAAAATTTGGACTATGGGTAAAAATATTTTCAAAAAAAAAAAACTTCATGCATCATAAAAATAGGTATTTTGGGAGAAACATGCCACATGTGATTGTTATAAAGAAATCTGAGATCTCCCGAAGCCAATTCGAGGTAAGTGATCTTTAGATGTTAAATTTTAGACTTTGAAAACTATAGAACTGTGAAAACTATAAATTTTGAAACTATAGGAGACTATAGAAAACTTTAGACTAAGGTAACTTGAGTGCGTGAAAATAATAAATAGCGAGACTCGTATAATGCGATAAAATGAAAATTTCAATTGAAAAATATTCAAGTGATAACGATAAAACTTATCTCTCTTTATAGCCTGTATAAAACTTAAAAATAGTACTCGCAGTGTTAGAATAAGAAGAATGAGAGCTATTGGAGAGTCAGGGCAAGCAACCTTAACTGACTAATCTGTATCTTGAGTACGAACCCTTGAGCCAGCTGTAGAGAATGTGTAGCATGTACCCACCGTTGATGACAGCCATCAAGAGCCTGTGAATGAGGCTATATCGCAGGCCATGTTGTGAGCATTGGAATGAGTAGCGGATGCCCAAACTAGTGCTAATAATTATGGAACTATTGTTGAGAGGCTCTGATCGAGTACAACTAAACTATTCAGGGGCATTCCATGGACGAACCCCACTGTAGCTGAGTATTGGTTGGAGGCTACGGAGCAAATTCTTGACGATATGGAGTGTACCCTTGAACAGAAGAAGAGTTCTTGAGGCTCAGTCTTTATGCTTCGGGAATGGTGGCTGATGAGAAAGATAAGTGCACTCGATTTGAATTTGGGCTTAGATCTGACTTGATGATATAAGTGGATCCGCTACAAGAGAGGGTCTTTAAAGCTTTGATGGAGAAGACCAAAATTTGTGAGGATGTTAGGCGCATTGAGCGCGAATGAAAGGAGCAAGTAAGAGCTCCTGCTAAGAGGGACTCCGGTCCGAGTGGACAGGCTCCACATCTAGTTAAGCGAGCCAATGATGACTGACCCTGCTAGAACTTTGTCACTGCGGGAGATAGGATCCAGAATTGTGCCACCTATGGAAAGAGACATCCGGGTGAGTGTTGGCGAGGCATGGGTGCATGCCTAAAATGTGGGTCACTAGACCATAAGATGCGAGAATGTCCATGACTGAATGAGTAGATGCAATCACATGGTCAGAATCATGCACTGAATCAAAGAGCTGGTCAGCAACCACAACAAGTTTAGGGGCAGAATAGAGGACGTAATGAAGGTCAGAGACAGCAAGCACCGGGTCAAGGTGCTAACCAAGTTAATATGAGGCAGCTAGCACCTATGTATGGCCATACGCCAAGAGTATCGTGATGTTGCCGATGTGATAGAAGGTACCTTTACTATTAATTTTATTCCTTATGTTGCATTAATAGATAATGGCTCTACCCATTCGTATGTGTCTTGCGTGATGGCTAAAAAAATGGGTATTCGGGTAGAGAAAGCTATTAGTGATATGACTGTATGTAATCCTTTAGGATAATCCGTAAAAGTAAATAAAATATATAGGCAATGTCCATTGCAAGTGCAAGGTGAGGTATTTCCTACCGACCTTATAGAGTTACCCTTCGGAGATTTTGTCCTCATTTTGGGAATGGACTAGTTGAGTGAACATCGAGTCATCTTAGAGTGAGAAACTAAATGAGTTACTTTATGGACTTTTTCTAAGGAGCGTGAGAATTATCTCACTAATGTGATTTTCAACTTGATAGCGGAGAAATTGGTCCGTAAGGGATGTGATGCCTATCTCGCGTACATCTTAGACACAAATGTGGATACTGCGACATTCCAGAATATTCTTGTGGTAAGGAGTTTCCTAACGTCTTTGTAATGGCCTAAATTCAATGTTATCGGAACAGTGGTTTCGGGACCACAAATCCGATGAGGAAAAATTTATTTTTCTTATATTTTT
>CM025152.1:11881731-11905003 GCA_013467495.1 Gossypium gossypioides
GATAACTCGATACTTACTTATTACTTGATAACGACTGTGTACACTTGCACAAACCTACGCGTTACAACAATCGAGCATAATCTGGGTAAGGCTAATGTTGTTGCAGATGCGTTGAGTACGAAGTCCATGTTGGAATTGAGAGCAATGTTTGCTAAGTAGAGTTTATCTAATAATGGTGGTTTGCTTGTTGAGTTACAAGTGCGAACAACTTTAATTGAGGAGATTAGACTGAAGCAGATTTTAGATTCCTCATTAGAACGTCATGTGAAACTCGTTAAGGAGGGTAAGACTTTGATTTTGCTTATAATTCTGAGGGTGTTTTCTGTTATCGTGGGAGACTCTGTGTACCTTCTCATTCTGATGTAAGGCAGTCATACTTCGAGAAGCACATAACAGTTCCTATCCTATGCATCTTGGGGGTAGTAAGATGTATAGGGATCTTCTTGAACAGTATTGGTGGCCGAGACTAAAACGTGATGCTTGACGTGACAACAGGTCTAGGCTGAACATCAATTCCCTTCAAGTTAACTCAAGTTCCTCAGGGGAAGTGGGAGCGTATCACCATGGATTTTGTTAGTGGGTTACTGGTGACATCCAAGAAAGATTTTCTATGGGTGATTGTGGATCGATTGATCAAATCTTCCCATTTCTTACCAATACGCACCGATTATTCATTGCAAAGGCTAGCGAGGTTATACATCACTAAGATTGTAAGACTTCATGGAGTACCGATATCTATTATTTCTGACCAAGATCCTTACTTTACATCACATTTTGGGAAGAGTTTGCATGATGCACTAGGTACGAGATTGAATTTTAGTACTGCTTATCATCCGCTGTCTAATGGGCAATCTGAGTGAGTTATTCAAATTTTTGAGGACATGTTATGAGGATGTGTAATCAATTTCCAAGGTAATTGGGAGGAGCATTTACCACTTTCAGAGTTTGCTTATAATAATATTTTCCAGTCAAGCATTCATATGGGTCCGTATGAGGCACTTTATGCGCACAAGTGTAGGACACATTTGTGTTCGATGGATTTGGAGGAGAAGAAAGTGTTGGGAAAATATTTAGTTCAAGAGACTGAGAACATTGTGAAAATTATTCGGGATTGGTTGAAAGCAGCACCAGATTGACAGAAGTCCTACTTCGACTGAAAGTGGATGGAGATTGAGTATAATGTGGGTGACCAAGTCTTCCTTAAGGTTTCACCATGGAAGAACATATTGAGATTTAGTGTAACACCCCTAAACCATATCCGTTACCAGATTAGGGTTATAGAGCATTACCGTACAGGCAGAACATTAAAACATACATTTCATACATTACTAAAAACATATTATAAAACAATCATTCACATACATATCATCCATAAATCGAGCCCTCGAGGTCCTAGAAACACCTTAGAAACAATTCGGGACCAATTTGAAATTGTTTGGAAAGTTTATGAAAAAGTTACAAATTTTCGAACACAGGGGTCATACAGTCGTGTGGCAAGGCTGTGTGCCACACATGGCTGAGACACATGCCCGTGTCTGAGGCCGTGTAACCTTCGAATTAGGGACACACGGTCGTGTACCAATCAGTGTAACTCTTTGAGTAGGGTCACATGGTCGTGTCACACAACCGTGTGCCAGCTTGTGTAACTCTAAAAATTACCTCACACGCCCATTTGTCAGACCGTGTGTTAGGCCGTGTAACTGACTGACTTGCATGAAAAGAGATCTTCAGGGGACATACGACTGTGTCGCCAGGCTGTGTCTCATACAGGGCTGAGTCACATGCCCGTGTCTCCAACCATGTGGACATAAAATTCACCCAAAACAAGCCATTTACAACACCACATCATGTATGAAACTTTAGGCCTTATATACACATAATCAAAGCATCAAAACCCTACCAAAATTTACATGTAATAACCAATTCAATAGTCCTAAAATCAACTAAGAAATATCCCATTCAAGGCACCTAAAATGCAAACATCAAAACTTACCTAAACATGCATATTTGGTCACATTTCCATCATCAATTATAATTCCACTTCTATCAAATCATTCCACCAACGTGACCATTAACACATCACAATAAACATACCATTTGAGCTATTCCACACATGCATCACAAGTACCCAAAATGACACAATCCAAGAAGGTATCAAATGTGTAACACCCCTAACCCGTACTTGTCGTTAGAATAGGGTTACAGAGCATTACTGTAAAAATGTGACATAAAAAACATACATTTCCAAACATTAAAATAAACATAGCATAATCCATTCATATGCATGCATATCGTCCCTTAATCGAGCCCTCTTGGCCCTAGAAACACTTTAGAAGTGATTCAGGACTAAATCGAAAACAATCAGAATCTTTAAGAAAAAGTTAAAAAAAATGAACTATAGGGGTCACAAAGTCGTGTGGCTAGGCCGTGTGACTCACACGGCTGAGACACACGCCTATGTCTCAGGCCGTGTAACAATCGAAATAGGGACACACGTATAACTCTCTAAGTTGGGTCGCACGACCAAGTTACATGCCCGTGTGCTAGGCTATGTGCTAGGCCGTGTAACTACCTGACCTCTAACCTTTAAAAACTACCGGGGACACATAGTCGTGTCGCATGGCCGTGTGTCACACACGGTTGAGACACACACCCGTGTCTTAGGCCATGTGGACATGAAATTGGCCAAAATCAAGCCATTTCCATCACCAATTCCAAGCATGTACCTACAAGCCTTTTGCACCCTTGACCAAGGCATCAAAACATACCAAAACATGCACAAAATGACCAATTCATTAGACAAAATTCCATTCAACCAATATGCCATATAGGCAGTTCAATCACAATAAAAAATAATATACCTAAATATAAGCATATTTGATCACGTTGCTACCATTTCAAAACATACCATACTTGAGCTATACCATGTCAATATAAACTTACAATTTGGACCATTACTCACATGCATCAAAATCACATAAGTGACACAAACCAACCATTTCCAAATGGTACCAAACAACCAACATATATATATGCCAAAATCAACTCTTAGTAAGCAACTTAAACTTTAAACATAAGTCCACCTATACATGTCATTATAACCTTGGTCAAAACCTCAAAACCTACTGATATGATCATTAGATAGTGTGATAGATCTCCAAGGAGCTTCCAAACCGATCAAGCTTCTGATTATCATTTCAATGCATAACCTTATAATTTAAACATGACTCAATCCAACAAAAGTTTGGCACAAGCCTAAGCATCATCAACAATACATGTTGGTGTTTTAAGACATAACTCAATTGAATTATCACATGGTAAGGTAGGTTTTGCATGAACATAATACCATTGAATTCATACATTCCATAAACATAGATATACATTCATTGATCATTATCAATTCATACCTTTCCATAGGTTCATAACATAATCAAGTGGAACACTTACCGTTTCTTCCCTTTTCAAGCCCGTTGAACCACTTAAAATAATATCGGATATGCGGGAAAGCTCACACAAAGTGTGCTAAACATATGGTCGAAACCATTCCTTTTTCCTTTCCTTTACATCGTTGCTCACTCGAGCCATAAAATGGTCTGCTCACACAAGCTGACGGTTGGAATGTAAGCTAAACGGTGCCGCTCACACAAGCTGACGAGCACCTACAACAAATGCAGGACCTCAGCCATCAGTAGGACATTCAAGACCAACACCTAAAACATGGTAACCCTAACGACGTATCCTATATATTCCTAAGGTTCAAACGGGATTTGATAGTCATCGTAACATCGTTGGATTTCCACAATTATTTACATGATAAATAAAACAATGACAAATGAATAAAATAACATTAAATCGTTATTTAAACATACGAACTTACCTCGATTACAAAGATGTTAAAACAAGATCAACTAATCTAAGGCTTTAGCTTTTCCTCGGTGTAAATCTGTACGGGGTTTATCTTGATCTAAATAAGATAATTCAGTCCATTTAATACTCATACTATTCAACTTAGTCCAAAATTCATGCTTTTTCAAAATTACATTTTCCCCTAATATTTTAACTTATTTACAATTTAGTCCTTAAGCTCGTAAATTGAAATTTATGCAATTTCATCAATATTTCATGCTAGCCAAATTACCTAGGGACTTATATCAACCCATACAAACCATCATTTCACAATTTTATCATGATATTTTACTACTTTTACAAATAAGTCCCTAAATTATAATTTCATCAAAAATTACTTTACAAAACTTATTTATTTACTAAGAAGGGCTCATAATATTTAATTAAATTTCAAGAATCATGCAAACATGTTCATGGAAAAACCTTAAACCTTTAACAGTTTTGCAAAGTAGTCCCTTAGCTAGCTAGATTAAGCTACAACAATCCCGAAAACATAAAAATCATTAAATACAAAATCAAAACACATACCATGCAAGCAAAAATGCAATGGTCGAACCCTAGCTATTCTCCCTTTGAATATTCAGTTGAAGAAGAAACAATTTGGAGAAGATGATATCATTTTCTTATTTAATTTTATCTTTATTTACCTTTTACATTTTTAACCTTTAAAAACATTCATAATTTCAACAAAACCAATCCATGAATATCCACTAACTATATAAATGGTCTATTTACCATCCAAGTCCTCTTATTTTAAAGTTCCATAGCTATTTAATACCTTTAGCTACTAGAACTCTACTTTTTCACTTTTTTCAATTTAGTCTTTTTTACTTAATTAAGCATCAAACGTCAAAAATTTCTTAACGAATTTTTATACGACTCTACTAACATACCGTAGATATTAAAATAATAAAAAAATATATATTTACTTGTCAGATTTATGGTCCTGAAACCACTGTTCTGATTTCACTGAAAATAGGCTGTTACAAAATGGTACCAATCAGGACAACTTGCACAAGTTATACATACCAATTCATCCATTAAACATTCAACTAGACACCATTCGAAGTCCACCTATACATGCCATTATAACCTTGGCCAAAACAATGAAAAACTACCAATATTTATGCTGGATAGTGTGATAGATCTCTGACAAGCTTCCAAACCGATCAAGCTTCTGATAATCTATAAAACATAGGAAATAAACTACATAATTACATAATTCTTAGTAATTTCGTAGAAAATGAAACACAACTTACTATTTCATTACATAACAATAAGTATAAACATAATGTAACCTAAACCACAAGCTTGGCACAGGCCTAAACATCATCATCAATACACAAGTTAGTGCATGTATACATAACTTATTTGGAGTAACCACATGATAAGCCATATTTATAAGAAAATACATCATTTGAATCGTACATCCTTTTCATGAGCATATGCATAATTCCATTTGGATACTTACCATTTCAATCCCTTTTCTTTCATGTTGAACCAACTAGAATATCATCGGATACTCGGGAAAACTCACACAAAGTGTGCTTAAACATATAACTGTAACATTCCCTTTACATCATTGCTCACACGAGTTGTGAAATGGGTCTACTCACACGAGCTGTGGGTCAGAATATAAGCTACACGATGCTACTCACACAAGCTGAAGAGTGTCCGCAAAAAATGCAGGGCCTCAGCCATTGGTAGGACATTCAAGACTAGCACCCGAAACATGAAATCCCTGATGGCATGTCATTTGTATCCTGCGAACTCCTATGGTTCAACTAGGACTCAATAACTGTCATAACATTGTTTTGGATATACATCATTCAATTACATGATAAATAACATATTAACTTATAATTTGAAATAACATTAAAATAATAATTGTTCACACGAACTTATCTCAATGATTAACGCATAGAAACAAAGTTGAACTAATTCGAGGCTTTAGCTTTTCCCCGATCTAAATCTGTATGTGGTCTATCTTGATCTAAATAGAAAAATTCAATCCATTTAATGCATCTAGCATTCAATTTAGTTGACATTTCATTTTTATGCAAAATTACTATTTTACCCATAACATTTTAGCTTTTCTCAATTTAGTTCTTAAGCTTATAAATTGAAATTTAATCATTTTAATCCTCCTTTCAAGCAAACCAATTTCCCTAGGGACTTAAACCAACCCATACCAATCATCATTTCATAAATTTAACATTAAATTTTATTATTTTTAAAAACAAGTACCTAAATGCAATTTCCACCAAAAAATACTTTACAAAACTTGTTTCTTTCTCAACAAGTACTCATAATCTATCATTAAACAACAAGAATCATACAAAAACATTAGTGGCATAACCCTCAATCTTTAACAGTTTTCCAAATTGATCCCTGGGCTAGCTAGATTAAGCTAAAACGACTTCAAAAACATAGAAATCATTAAAAATGGGATGAAAAACACTCACCATGCACCAATCTAAGCTTGACCGAATAAAAACTCATCCATGGAGGTTTCTTCCTCTTTAGAATCCGTTAGGGTAAAGAAAATAAAGATGATAACCTTTTTTCTTTTGTTTTGTTTTAACATTGTTTACCTAATTACCTTTTTAACCTTTAAAACTTTAATAATTTCATTAAAACCATGTCCATAAACATCCACTATCACATTGGTTGGTCCATTTACGATCCAAGTCCCATAGATTAAAATTTCATAGCTGATTAACTCCTTGAACTAATGGAACTCTACTTTTTCACTTTTTACGATTTAGTCCTTTTTACGTAATTAATCATGCAAATATCAAAATTTCTTGACGAAATTTTAATACGACCTTACTAGTATCCCATAAACATTAAAATAATAATAAAATAATAATTTACTCATCAGATTTGTGGTCTTGAAACCACTATTTTGATTTCACTAAAATGAGTTGTTACAATTCTCCCCCTAAAGGAATTTTCGTCCCCAAAAATCTTATAAGAAAATAAGTTCGGTATTGCACTTTCATAGCTTCTTCAGGTTCCCAGGTAGCCTCTGCTATTCTGTATCACTACGAGAGAACTTGAACTAAAGCTGTACTTTTATTTCTCGATTCTTTAACTTGTAGAGCTAAAATTCTGATAAGTTTTTCACTGTACGTCATATCAGGCTGAATCTCAACATCTATTAGAGATATTACGTACAAAGGATCTGATCAATACCGTCGTAACATCGATACGTGAAATATATTATGTATCTTCTCTAACTCTGACAGTAAAGCCAATCTGTAAACTACTAGCTCAATTCTCCCAATGATCTCGTACGACTCGATAAATCGTGGACTAAACTTTCCTTTCCAGCCCAATCAAATAACCTTCTTTCGAGGTGATACTTTCAAAAATACTTTGTCACCGACTTGAAATTCTATATCTTTTCTTTTCAAATCTAATAAGATTTTTGTCGATCCGAAGCTGCTTTCAAACTATCGCATATCACTTTTACCTTTTCTTCTGTTTCTTGAATCAAATCAACACCAAGTACCTTTTTCTCGCTCAGTTCAGTCCAGTATAATAAAGTTCGACACTTTTGACCATATAAAGCTTCGTACGGTTCCATTTTAATGCTTGCCTGATAACTGTTATTATATGCAAATTCAACTAATGGTAGAAATCTCTCCTAATTACCTTTAAACTCTAAAACAAAATATCGAAGCATATCTTCGAGTACCTGAATTACTCGCTCAAATTGACCATTAGTCTAAGGACGAAATGTTGTGCTAAAATGCAGTAGAGTACCTAGAGCTTCATGTAACTTACTCTACAATCGAGATATAAAACGTGGATCTCTATTAGAAATAACAGAAATTGGTACTCCATGCAATCTAACAACCTCAGAAACATACAACTCTGCCAATATCTCAAGTGAAAAATTTGTACGCACTGGAATGAAATGCCCTAATTTCATAAAAAGATGTGTACTAACCCATACAATGTCTTTCTTCCTCAGAGATAAAGGCAGTCCTGATACAAAATCCATCGTAACATGTTCCCGTTTCCACTCTAGAATCATCATAGGTTGTAACAAACCAGAAGGTACCTGATGCTCGGCTTTAACTTCTTGATAAACCAAACATTTTGTTACAAACTCTGAAATCTCCCGTTTCATACCTGGCCATATATACGTCTGTTTCAAATCGCCGTGCATTTTATTACTACCAGGATGAATTGATAACCTACTACTGTGAGCTTCTTGTAAAATCTTCTGAATGAGATCAAAACTTCTCGGAACACAAATTTTGTCTTTAAAGTACAAACTATCATCGGAACCAACATGAAAATATAATCAGATGTCGTCTCAATCTATTTTCGTTTAGCGATCAAAACATCATTATATTTTTGAGCTTCACAAATCTGTTGTAGAAACGTCGGTCTAGCTTTTAATTAAGCTAAAAATGAACCATTATCAATCAACGTTAACCGTACATTCTAAGCTCGCAAAGCAAATAGATATTTTCTACTCAGTGCGTCAGCAACAACATTAGCCTTTCTTGGATGATAGTCGATAATAAAATCATAATCTTTCAACAATTCAAGCTATCTGCACTATCTCAATTTGAAGTCTTTCCGTGACATCAAATACTTTAAGCTTTTGTGATCTGTGAAGATATGACATTTTTCTCCATAACAATGGTGTCACCAAATCTTTAGAGCAAATACAATAGCTGCAAGCTCTAAATCGTGAGTCCGATAATTCTTTTTGTGCGATTTTAACTGTCGAGAATTATGCGCTATCATTTTGCCCTCTTGCATCAAAACACAGTTCAAACCATTCAATGAAGCATCACTATAAATTACATATTTTATACTATACTCTGGCTGAACCAAGACAGGTGCCTCGATTAACAAAGCTTTCAACTGTTTAAACTTTGCTGACATTTCTCAGGCCATTTGAATTTGACATATTTTTGCAACAATTTCGTCAACGGCGTAGTAATCATAAAAAATCCCTTGAAAAATATTCAATAATATCCGACTAAACCCAGAAACCTTCTAACTTTAGATACATTTCTCGGAGGCTTCCAGTCTACCATAACTAAGATTTTTCTCGAATAAACCCTAATACCATTTTTCGACACTACATATCCCAAAAATCTGACTTCTCAGAGCCAGAACTCACATTTGCCTAACTTAGTGGACAATTATTTTTCGCGTAAGGATTGCAAAATAATTCTCAAATGCTAGGCATGCTTTGTCTAATCTCATGAATAGATCAGAATGTCATCAATGAACACAACAATAAATCTATCTAAATACGGTCTGAAGATTCTGTTCATCAAGTCCATAAACACAGTAGGTGCATTAGTCAAACCAAATGGCATCACAAGAAACTCATAATGTCCGTACCTGGTCCTGAACGTAGTTTTTGGCACATCAGAGTCTTTAACCCGTAGCTGATAATAACTAGAACGAAGATCAATCTTTGAGAATATCGTTGCACCTTTCAACTGATCAAACAAATCATCGATAGTGACAATGGATACTTATTCTTGATCGTGACTTTGCTGAGCTATCGGTATTCGATACATAGTGGCATTGACCTGTCATTTTTCTTAAAAAATAACACATAAGCACCCCAAGGAGAAAAGCTGGGCCGAGCAAAGGCTCTATTTGTCAACTCTTGTAACTGTGATGTCAACTCTTTCAATTCTGTAGGTGCCATTCTATACAAAGCTATCATTATCGGAAATGTTCCTGGCATTAAATCAATAGCAAACTCAACCTCCCTTATCAGCGGTAACCTTGGTAATTCTTTTAGAAACACATCTGTAAACTCACATACAATCGAAACCAATTCTAACTTCAATTCTGAAACCTTGGAATCAAATATGTAAGCGAGATACGCTTCACAACCTTTTCTAACATATTTCTGTGCCACCATAACTGAAATAACATTATATGCACAATCCAATCTATCCAATTCAATTAAAAGGATTTCACCGTTCTGACACTTTAACATAATATGCTTTCGTCTATAGTTCACAACAATATCATGTAAAGTTAACCAGTCCATATCTAGAATCACATCAAATTCATCGAAGGGTAATAACATCAAATTAGTCGAAAAGTTGCAACCCCGAATCATTAAAGTACAGTTCTTACAGACTTTATCAACTAATAGATACTGACCTAAAGGGTTCGTTACTTTAACAACAAACTCAATAGACTCAAAAGGTATTTTCTCATCTGACATTAAAGTTGTGCATACATAGGAGTGCGTTGACCACGGGTCAATCAAAGCATTAACATTTGTATTAAAGATAAAAAATGCTACAGCCTAATTTTCAGTGGTGTTAGAAATAGTGGTTCGAGTCTACTAAATTCGACGAGTGTGTTCAAAAATTGTATTATTTAGTATTTATGAGTTAAATGTGATTTTAGGAAGACTTTTAAAATAGTGATTTGTGTTTTAGAAGAAAGTATTAAGTTAAGTGGTTTTGAAAATGAGGTATCGAGACCTCGATTTCATAATCAGAGCCGTAAATACTTTTATAAATATTCACGAAGTGTCATTGAGTTAGTATTAAAGTTTCGTTAGAAAATTCTAATGTTTTGGTAGTTAATTAAATAAAAAGGACTAGATTAAAAATGGTAGAAAACTTACTAATGAAAAGAAATAGTGATTAAATAGCTTAAATAGTAAATAAGGGAGGACTAAAAGGGCAATGAGGCACACATGAAATGGATGGGCGGCATAAGTGTAAAAAATAAATAACAAGTTAGTGAGAACAAGGGATAAAATGGGAAATTTTGTAAATTAAACAAATAAAACAACAATTAAAAGATTTTCTAAACATTTCTTCATCAATCTTCAGCCAAAAACAGCCATAAGAGAGCTTCTAAAGCTTTTTTTTTTCATAGTTTTACTCCATGTGAGTTCAATTCTTGTTTATTTCTTATAATTTTTATTTTTTGAGACTTTTACAATTAGGTCCAACTATTTATGCCATTAGCTTTTTAGTTTATCGGTAATTTTAAAAGTTACCATAGATGAGTGCTGGAATTTTTGTGATGAATTAACATGGATTTGGAGCTTTAATTTTATTATATGATGATTTTGTCAAGTGCTTTCAATAGAATTTGATTTTAGGACCAAATTGTGAAAAGATTAAATATTAGGGTTTGGTATTAAAATTCTCTTGATCAAAGGTTGTATGATAGTTTAGAATATTTAGATAAACTTTCAATTGAGAAAAATTAGCTCATTTGATAGGCTAATTCGTGAGGGACTAAATTGCAAAAGCTGTAAAAGTTAGGGTAATTGTGTAATTTTGAAAATTGAAGGGTATTAATTGTGAAGTGAATTAGAATTGAAATATATACTAATGAATGAATAATTTTTTATTTTAGATCAAGAGCCCGTAGATAATCGAGAAAAAGGGAAATTAGTAGAATAGTCCCTGAATTACTACAAATTCCACAGTTTAACCCAGATAAGTTCGTATGGTTAAACTTTAATGTTATATGTTAAATTTTTGAATGGTATTATGTATTTATTCATATTATTTATTCAAAATAAAATTGTTATTAAAGTTATAAAATTGAATTGAATGTTCGAAATGAACGGAACACGGGATTGAGTACAGTCATTCAGTGGAAAGGAGGAATTGACGAAAAATTACCCAAGTAAATCGAGGTTCAATATTTATTCTGAACTTGCATTTTTACTTTCCGTTTAGCTCTTATGAGCTTCAATTAACTCATATGAGTTTCCGTTTAAGGTTTCTGTTCAGCTCTTTTGAGCTTTAGTTTAACCCTTATTAGGTTTCCGTTCAGCTCTTACGAGTTTCGTTCAACCCTTACGGGTTTCCATTTAGCACTTATGTGATTTTGTGCAGCCTTCGGGGTTCTGTATATGATGTACTCATATCCGTAAGACGTTCTCCGATTTGACGAGGGTTGGTAAGTGACATATGGAATTAATATTTGAAGACTTAAATTTATTATCGATATTTATCTAAAATAAGTGAATTCATTAACTGAAGTTGTGATTGGCAGGAAATGTATATTGAATGCTTTATTTAAATGAGTTGTTATAGTATATTTGGTAAGATTTATGTTTAAAGCCAACGAACTTACTAAGCTTCCATAAGCTTACCTGTGTTGTTCAATGTTCTTTGTAGATTTTCAAGAAGTCGGGAGACCGGATCAACACGTCGAGTCACACTATCCAACTTGCCCCGGTAGATTTTACTATACATAGTATGTTTTATATGGCATGTATAGGGATTGAAATGGTTATGTAAATGTCAAACATTACATTTTGTTTATGTTTCAAGTCAACTTATATATGTATGGTTCTATCATGTTTGGTATAGTGTTAATGTGGTTAATGGATGGATAGTTCCTAAGCTTAGTGATGAATAAATTGGTAAAACATGTGGATACATGTAGTTATATGTGTGAATTGATTTATGTTCTAACTAGAATGTTAGAATATATGTGATAATATGACAATATTAAAGTTAGGAATTGGTTGTCTTGGTGACCTTGTTATGGCTTATATGTATGAAATTTGAAGTGTGTAGGTTGAAGTCAAGAATGAGTGAGAAAAGAGGCTATAAAATGGCCTATTTTCGTCCACACATGCAGAGACATAGGCGTGTGTCTCAACCGTTTATGACACACGGCTTGGCACATGGGCGTGTGGTCTGGCCGTGTGTCCCTTGCATCTTTAAAATTTGAAATAGAATGCCTAGGTTTTTGAACACGGCCTAGCATACGGGCGTGTGACTTTGTCGTGTAACCCCTACACCCTACACACGACTTAGCACACGAGCATGTGGCTGGTAGTGTGACCCAAGTCAGAGAGTTACACGGGTATGGACATGAGTTGGGACACGACCGTGTGCCTCACATCAAATGCCCATATGGCCAGCCACACGGGCGTGTGTCCCCTGCACCTAAGAAAATTTTTGAGATTTTGCGAAAAGTTCCATGAGCATCCGGATTAGTCATGATTCACTTCTAAGGTGTAAATTGGGCCTCGAGGGCTCATACAAGGGATAATAGGAGTATTTTATGACTAGTTTTTTATATGTTTACTAAATGTTATGAAATGTTCGTATTTATTCTGTAAAGTTTGATAATGCTTCATAACCCTATTCTGGCGACGAATAAGGGTTATGGGTGTTACATTTAGTGATATCAGAGCTCGTTTAGCCGATTCTCAAAACAAATGTAGTGTGTAAAGTGTCTAGAAATGCATGCCATATAAATATGTGATAGTGTGATGTGTATGATCTGATCTAACCCTTGTTTTTCTTATAGATTGTAAATATGTCAGATAGATCTGAACATGGTGATCATGATGAGGCCAATAATAGGGTACAAACATCTAAACATGGGACAAGTAAGAACATCCTAATTCCTCCGACTCAACAACAAGAGCTTAAAAATATATTCTTTGGGTTTATGAACCAATGGTTTAGTGAGTTTATGCAAGAAAGAAACTTGGCTCAGCATCCTCCTTCCTCTACTGCACCATCCAAAGTGCCCCTGGTTGGCCCTCTACCTCCTCTAATGACTAAATCCAATAAACGTACTTCGATCGAAAAAGTTAGAAAGTGTGGGGCCAAAGAATTTCAGGGTAGATCAGATGATGATCCTTTGAAAGTTGAATATTGCTTTCAGAACACAATAAGAGTTTTTGGGAAAATAGCTTTTTCTCATGAAGATTATTTAAGATGTAATGTATCACTACTGAAAGAGGAAGCATATAATTGGTGGATGACTATAGTGGTCGTGGTACCGATAGAGAAAATCACTTGGGAATTCTTTCAGAGTGAAATTAAAAAAAAATCACAGTAGAATCTTTCCTCCCACTACAACTTTTACCCACATTTCTAGTGTTTTGGGGTAGTCTCCCTCCCGCAACTGCACTACTCAGTCGAATAATCTGAGCCTTCTCTTTATAAGACCTTTCAAGGCAATCTCTGAGATAATGCTCGTAAGAACTGCATTTAAAAAACGTCCCATCTTTCAGTCTGCACTCACAAAATGTCATCTATTACACTGGTGACATTTATGCCTATTTTTTCTGACTTTTGGATCGGCTATTTAACGTAACAGTAATAATGTGCAAGCGTACACTGTCGTTGCAAGTATAGTAGACAGTTATTAGCCTGTCGGATATCGATCCCATGAGGATGGTTGTCTTTTGTCTATCAATGTCAGTGCAATAATTAGATAGGAATAAGATAAATTGTGAATGTAGTTGTCGAAGCAATAACTTGATAACAATAAAATAAAATATGATACTGATAAACTGGGATCCCCAACATGAATATTCAACAGAATGCTAAGTGCTCACAAGGTATAAAAGGATAGGTGATTGTCGATGCATTAAATTGCAATGAATATCTTACCAAGCTGAACTTCTATATTTAATCAAATACTTAAACATGTACATTAGCCACACCTTCCGATGATGGCAATGGAACACTATTAAGAACAAATGGACTAAATTCCTTTAATCCTCAAGCAACATCCATTTTCATGCTTGTTAGCTTGAGTTGTCATTGCACCTTCTAGTGTCAGTGACCACAATAACACTTCCATGCTAAAAACATTCAAACCCAAAGATTAAACTGTAAAAGCAAGATTGATTAAAATAACAATTAACCCAGAAATCATGTGTACTTCCATACTAACATGAAATAGAAAGTAATCACCAGCGTTCAGAAAAGAAAAATAAAAGAAACAATTAGAGAATACTATTCCTAGACAACTCGACTAGAATTCATCTATTCCTTCTTATTTCGCACTCAGGGCTCCTCATCAAGAGCTAAGCTGTATCCTTTTCACATTGGTTCACCCATCGGAGCTTAAGCCGTCATAGCCGAAAGCTCAAAGGGATAGGTTGAAGATGATGATCCAAAAAGCTTTATCCCTTTTTTTTCTTTTTATGTGAATATTTTTCTTTTTCCCCAAATAGACCAAGTGTCCTTTCATTAGAATCATATTGCCTCTGTACGTACAAGTTATTTGTACGAGACTAGACAGTTCACGCATTCTTATTCCTATCTGGACAGCTGTCAGGTGTGGCGACAATTCTGGGTGTATTCTGAAATTACTCATGCAGCGGCATCAGTACCAAAATATGACAAAATTAAGGGTAAATAAGCTAAGATCCACTAAAATATATGCTAAAGATAACTAAAAGGGAACAAATTAAATAATCATTAGGGAGAAACATATGTTCTTTCTAGTACTAACACACCCCCAAACTTGAGTTTTTACTTGTCCTTAAGTAAAATAGAAACTAGCAATGCTACACAAGAATTCACTAAGGTAAATGATCATTCTAGCAACTTGAATCACCTAAAATTCCAATGAATGACTAACATTCCGATGATAGAATATTGCATCGACAGTACATAAGTATGAATGACTAAGATTGCATCTTCATCAAAACCAGCATCATGCTTCAAATCATAAATTCTATCTACCAATACAACATTTATTGTACAATATATTTTTTTTGTGGGAATACGGGATATCATTGAATTATTGTACCCTTGTTCCTGAGTAGTAATGATTGATTGCAAAAAAACCCCTAAAGAGTATGTAATTGCGCCGACACACACTCATACAGCGACAGCCTTTGGCCAAATTCATTTTTCTAATGCTTGCATTGGAGTGTTCCCTTTTTAACATTTCACAATACACCCACTTTGGAGTGTCTTTTATTCATAACTATATATACATATGAGTAGCTGTAAATGTCAGATTCATTTAAGATTCAAGGAATGCTACTAGTCATCCATCACTAATGCATCCTAAATCATTCATCAAAGAATTGAAGATACAATATTCAGTCAAATTTATCCAACTCATTCATTGATAGTTCACATGATTCAAGAATTAAGCATCGAATGTAACAAAAATTTTCAATACATTTGCATTAACCACAAATAAACCTTGCATGCTTCATTAATATTAAAAAAAAATTGAAATGTAGGTGTATTTCCAATCCCCATATGCATTCCCCCAAACTTAAAGTTTGCATTGTCCCTAATTCACTAAGATTAAAATGCGATGACAATAACAATGCAACGACAATGTTCACTAACAAAATAAAAATTACAGCTACGTGCAATGCATGTATACTTCAACTAAAACTTAAAATAAACTAACTCAATTTTCGTCAGCCATTAATGTGGTTGCACGATGGTTGTTCTTCCTCCTCTTTTTCTCCTCCTTCTAGTGCTTTTTGTCTTTAAAGCTCTTTCTCTTCTTTTCATTGGGCTTCGTACGATCCTCGAATCACTTCTAAGTTTTTGGCACTTCCCCAGCATTATCGGCTGCTTCTTGTGTAGGAGGGATCAGTTTGAGTGGTCCGGTATAGACCACTATAGCCAATGAATTGTGGTGCTCCTCAATTGTTACTTCTACAGCTTCTGTCGGTCTAGCTCCATCTTGCTCCAGATTATCATTAGTTGCATCCACAAACTCGGATGTATTGAAAATGTCCTCAACAAATTCTTTCTTAGCAGCTTCTGTCTCATTATTTGCTTCCTCGACCTTCTCGTTCACAACTTCAACACGGACATCCTCCTCTTCCACAGCAACTTCCTTCTCAGCAGCAGGTGCCTCTTGACCAGCAATGAAGTCACCCTTGACCAGGCCAACAATCCTTCGCATGCACTCCTCAACTTCCCTTGAGTCTTCTTGTTTCTCAACATCAGAGACGTGCACAATGGGACGGGATTCCACCGATCTGTCTCGGTCCCCTAGGTCATCTTCCTTGGAAGAGGGTTCATACTCTCGGATGATTGGTGGGAACACTGGAAATTCTGAGAGTGGGGTCAGGCTTAACTGACGTAATATGGCTACGATAGAGTTGTTATAGGCTCTGCTATAAGCGTAGACCAAATTTTGTGATCTGTCTATATCCTCTATTGTAGCTACAAGCTTGATCTGCTTATTGCTGATGGAATTTTCCAACTTCTTGATATCCTTCATTTTGCACAACAATGATGTCCTGCAGTCAAGTTTGTTCCGTTGTTTTCTGCTTTGGTTTTGCCCTTCCTTGTCTTGCTGGCCTCTACCTCCTTCATTGTGGGTGTATCTTTTCCACCAGTCATTCTTTTAATAAATGCTTCATTGATCGAGCCCTTATTTTCCAAGACCTCTTTATCATCACGGGGCACGATCCCTTTCTACTGGCACAGTAACATCACCAATGATGGGAAAAAAATTCCAATTTGCCTTACACACATCAGCAATTTCCTAGTGGAGTATTGTTCTAACATCAATCTTTTTGCCCTTAACAGTTGAATGTATCAGGCACATTCTATCAAGGTTGACTGTGGTGCTGTGAGTAGAGGGCAGTAGCCTGCAATTGATCAAATGAAACCAGATTTTGCTTTGCAGTGTTAGGAAGCGGCTGTGCATCGTATAATTCTTTTGATGTGAACCCATCCACAATGCTCCTTCGACACATAAATATTTCACCAGCAGGTCCTTTTTGCCGTCTTTGATATCCTCAATAAACTTGAAGTGTTCATCGACATCCATTTTAGTGTTGTACACTCATTGATTTTTGTAGCATCCCATGGGATTAAACCTTCTTGAACTAAGATAAACTCCAACTCATGGTCATAAAGGTTAGCGTAAAACTCACGTACCAATGAAGGAGAATAGCTTCTAGGATGCATGTAGAAAGTCTCCCACTTCAACTTAGAGATGGTTCTGGAGGCTTGTTTGCCCAAGTCTTGCTGTT
Source organism: Gossypium gossypioides (assembly GCA_013467495.1). Taxonomy (NCBI): domain Eukaryota; kingdom Viridiplantae; phylum Streptophyta; class Magnoliopsida; order Malvales; family Malvaceae; genus Gossypium; species Gossypium gossypioides. The sequence continues at coordinate 11,899,397 of CM025152.1, forward strand.
GCGAAAGGAGAATGCCCTGTTCTAGGTGGAAGTTTCGCTTTAATATGTTGTTTTGAAATTAGTCTGTGGCCGCTTTAGTTAAAAAGATCACCGGCTCCTTTTTCTCCGCTAGCATGGATGATTCTGACTCACGAACTATAGTTTCAGAGGATAAGTGTTCTTTAACAGGCTTGGTGACTTTCTTGACTAATCCTCTTATTCTTGCCATATTTTGCTGGTTTTGTGGAGTGAAGATGGTTTAAAGGTGTAAAGGTACAAACTTGAGAAAGAGAAAGTGAATACAAATTTTTGTTTGGGTATTTCACAGTCGGCACAGTGAAGAGCGGTTTATAGTGAGTGAAAGAAGAAGATGGAAAGACGTGATTTTTCGAAGGGAAATAAAGTTGGCGGGAATAATTACGTCCAATGAGAATTGCGCCTGCTAAAACAGATCAGATGGCTAGGTGACTTTTGATCAAATGGTGGGATCTAAAATTTCTAATCTGCCCTCATTCTTACTGAGTCAGAAGTAACAGTACAATAATACGAATTGCGTTGACAATAAAGCCCAAGTGCGTCGACAATGGTACCTAATTATTCTGTAAAAATAAAAATAGATAAAAAAAGAATAAAACAAACTTGAACAGAAACAAAAATAAAATAAAAATAAAATTACATAATAAATTTCGAAAGAATTAAAAATTTTCGACAAATTTAATGGTCTCTGCCTGCTTATGATCAATATTCCCAAGATAATGTTTCAATCGTGGGCTATTCACTTTGAATTGGTGTCCGTCATTTAAATCTCTGATTGTGACTACACCATTAGAAAATACTTCGACAACTTTGAAAGGTCCAGACCAACAAGGGCGCAATTTACCTGGGTGCAGCTTCAGTCTAGAATTGAATAATAAAACTTGTTGACCCGCAGTAAATTATCGCTGCAAAATAATTCTGTCATGCCATCGTTTGGTCTTTTCCTTGTTAATTGCAGCGTTTTCATAGGCATTTCGCCTAATCTCTTCTAGTTCAGTGATATCCAACAATCTTTTCTTTCCAACAACTTTATAGTCTATATTTAGTTGTTTAATTGCCCACATTGCTTTTAGTTCCATTTCAACTGGCAAGTGACATGCTTTCCCAAAATCCAATTGATGCGATGACATCCCTAATAGAGTTTTGTATGCTATATGCAATGCCCATAAAGCATAATCCAGTTTGGAAGACCAATCTTTCCTCGAAGGGTTCACAACCATCTCAAGAATGTTTTTAATTTTGCGATTTGATACTTTGGTTTGTCCAATAGTTTGTGAATGATCAGTAAATACAATAACCCATAGCAAAGTCGCTTGCATCGCACATAACTTCAAAAGGTTAAGACCAATCTGGTGCAATGACAATGGGTGCATTTACTAGCTATGTCTTTAATTGAATGAATTCCTCCATACATGCATCGTCAAAGAGGAATTTTATATTCTATTCCAGTAATAAGCATAAGGGCATTGCAATTTTTAAGAAATCTCTAATAAATCTTCGGTAAAACCCGTATGCCCAAGAAAACTGCGAATACCATTCACATTTGTCGGTGGAGGTAATTTCTCAATGATTTCCACTTTAGCTTTGTGTACTTCAATGCCTTGACTAGAGATGCGATAGCCTAACACAATGCCTTCAGCTGCCATGAAATGGCATTTTTCCCAATTTAAAACAAGATGTATGTCTTCACATAGCTGCAATACTTTAACAAAATTGTTAGTGTAATGATCAAAATCATTCCTATAGACTAAGAAATCATCCATAAAAACCTCTAAAGAATCTTCAATCATATTCGAGAATATTTCCATCATGCACATTTTGGAATGTGGCTGGTTCATTGTAAAGACCGAAAGGCATACAACGAAAAGAAAAAGTACCAAAGGGATAAGTGAAAGTTGTTTTCTCTTGCTCCTCCGGTGCAATAGCAATCTGATTGTACCCAAAATAGTCATCTAAGAAGTAGTAATAGGCTCTTCCAACAAGCTTGTCCAACATTTGGTTAATGAAAGGAAGTGGGAAGTGGTCCTTCCTTGTGGAAGCATTAAGTTTGCGATAATCCATATAGACTTGTCATCCCGTAGGAATGTTTGTAGGAATTAATTCATCTTTGTCATTGCTAACCACTGTGATGCCACTCTTTTTAGGAACGCATTGCACTGGACTTACCCAATTGCTATCAGAAATAGGGTAAATAATTCAAACATCAAGCCACTTTATAATTTCTATCTAAACAACTTCCTTCATCTTCTTATTTAATCTTCTTTGTTGCTCAATCGACTGCTTGCCTTCATCTTGCAACTTGATCTTGTGCATGCAAAACGATGGACTAATGCCTTGGATATCAGCAATACTCTAAGTAATAGATCGTTTATGTTGCTTAAGAATATGGACCAATTTCTCTTCTTGAGTTACATCTAGTGTTGTGGAGACAATAACTGGGAGAGTAATATTATCACCAAGAAAGACGTATTTAAGATGAGTAGGTAGTGGTTTCAATTCCAGTGTAGGAGCTTCATCAATAGATGGTTTGAAAATCAGAGTTGTTCTGTTGGCTAAGTCTAAGGATTCAATCTGCCATCCATGCCTAAGTTCAATAATATTAGCGTCAACCGTGTTGTCACAATTATCTAAGAATTCATCATCAGATGTCAATACAAACTCCTCAGAAAGTATTGTGCTTTGGTCATTGAATTCTTCCATAATTAAATCATCTAGAACATCAACAGTATGGCATTCTTCTTTATCCTTGCATTGATTAGATTCGAAAACATTGAAGGTAACGTGCTCATCATTAAGTCGCCTGGTCAGTTCACCTTTGTAAACATTAATAAGAGTTCGTCAGGTGGCTAAAAATGGTCATCCCAAGATTATGGGAACCTCCAGGTATACCTCTCAGTCAAGTATGATAAAATCAGCTGGAAAAACAAATTTATCCACATGAAGTAAGATATCTTTAATTTGCCCTTCAGGTTGAGCCAAAGATCGATCAGCTAGTTGCAATTTCACTGCAGTATGTTTCATGTGACCAATTCCCAACTTCCTGAAAGTTGATAGCAGCATTAGGTTGATGCTAGCTCCCAAGTCGCATAAAGCTTTGCCCAAATAATGGCTGCCAATTGAACATGGGATAGTAAAGCTCCTAGGATCATTCATTTTGGGGAGCAACTTAGTTGTCAAACAAGCATTATAACCCTTTGTGAGTGCAATAGTTTCCATATCACTGAGCTTCTTCTTCTTGGACAAGAGCTCCTTCATAAATTTCTCATAATTTAGAATTTGTACAAGAGCGTCTACTAAAGGAATATTGACCTGAAGTTGCTTCAGTGTGTTTAGGAACTATTGGTACTGCTTATCCTGCTCAGTCTCCTAGAATCTTTGTGGAAAAGGTAAGGGTGGAGATACATCTGATTGCGCCGACACTTTTGGTTGCATCGATAGTTTTGAGGGTCAGACATTGGGCATATGAGTGACAATTTGTGGAACTTCTTTTTCTGATGCATCGACAAGCTCTTCAGATTCAACCTTCTCACTAGGGATCATTTCACCAGTAGTTTGAGGTGCGACAATAGAGTCTGTGGTCGGCTTACCAGTTTCTTTACCACTCCTAAGCGTGGTAGCCTTGCAGTGTTCCTTCCCCATTGGACTGGGATTTTCTGTGTCACTAGGTAGTGTGCCTGGTGGTCAAGTATTCAGATTCAAAGCAAGTGGTCCTAATTGTCCCTCCAACGCCCGAATGAATGATGAATTCCCTTGCACAATTGCTTCTGTACAAGTCATATGCTCTCGCATTAAAGCCTCAAGAGCAACTAACGTGTTAGAAGGAGAAGCTTGCGTGTACTGTTATAGTCGATGTTCTGAAGCATGCTGATTCGACATTGAATAGTGTTGTGATTGCTTCTAATTCTGGTATGGGTGCATCTAGCTTTGTTGTGGTTGTATCTGAGTGTGCTGATTGTAGTTCTACTGTTGTTGATTGTAATTCCCTTGTTTTGAATTATAATTGCCTTGAGTAGATATATTCCCATATCGGAATGTCGCAGCATTTTGTTTAGCATTCTAAGCTTCCCAAGACTATTGATTGCATACAGAATTATTATAAGAGTTGCCATAAGAATTTTTTTTGATGTTACTGACATAAAAGGCATTCTCTGCATGTTGTGGATAATCTTCATAACTGTGGTTGTTACAACAAATCTCACAACAAGAGGTAGGAACATCAATTTGTTGAGCAACTTGTATAGGTGCAATGTCATTAGTCCCTTGCATATTTTTTTTATCATATTTGTAATAGAAGAAACTTGAGCACTAAGTGTAGATATTACATCCAATTCAATAACTCCCGGAGTAGCTTTTGCTTGTGCAACTCTAGAGATAGGGTATTGATAATCATTCTGAGCAATTCTCTCAAGAATTCCAATCGCATCATTATAAGTACAATTCAGCAAAGGTCCATTGGCTGATGCATCGACAAGCTTCCTCGTGTGTAAATTCAACCCATTATAAAAAATCTCAATTTGTATTTCTTGTTGAATGTCGTGCATTGGACAACGTTGAAGCAAAAATTTATAATGTTCCCATGTGGTGTGAAGATTCTCATCGTCCAGTTGATGATAAGCTATAATATCATCTTAGAGACGAGCATTCATTGTCCGCGAGTTAAATAGAAAAATAAACTATTTTGCTAGTGCATTTCAAGAAGTAATTGATCTGGCAGGTTCCCAACAAGGAATAAGGAAATAATTGCATCTTCAAACCATCATTAGGAACGCTTTGTTGACTAAAGGAACCACAAATCAATAAAAATGATTTAAGATGTTCTCGTGCATCTTCATGTGGCAGCCCAACATATTACCCATTAGAATTCAGCATTCGAAACATTATTGGCTTGAGTTCAAAATTTCCAACTTGGATTGCTGGCCTAACAACACCCAGTTATAAGTCATCAAAGACAGGTACTACAAAATCTCGTATAGTCCTATTTTGTATTTGAGTGTCTTGCTGCAACAGTGGGTCATTAACATTTTGTTTCTGCATCGGGGGTATGACTGCATTGTTTCTTGGCAATGCCATATTCCTCTGTTCTCAAAGTCTCCTCTCAATGGTTCTTTCAATTTCTGGATCAAAATTGGCAATAAACTCCGAATTGCTTCGGGTTATACAACACCGAAAATAAAATGTGCAAATAACGACAAAAAGAAAACTAGTTAGTAGCAACTGAAGATTATGAAATCAAAACAAACAAAAATAAACGCCATCCCCAGCAACAGCACCAAAACATGAGCGGCTGTTTAGCGTCATAGCAATAATGTGCAAATGTAATACCCCGAATATTAGTACAATAAGAAAGTAGGTATCCTTCATATAGTAAAATAAGGAAATAAAGTGACAAAAAGGGAAATTTTGAGTTATGCCAACATTGGGTAGTATATTATGACATATTAATTCAAGAGAGGATTAAATCACAAAAGTGAGAAAAGTTTTATTGACCAAGAGTAAATACTCAAAATTTGAGGGGGTAAAGTATAAATATGAAAAAGTTAAAGGACCAATAGTGCAAATATTTTAAGGGTGGAATAATCTAGAAACTAAGGA
>CM025152.1:11991728-12019056 GCA_013467495.1 Gossypium gossypioides
GCAACAGTCTCATACTCACTCAGTCATTTCTTCTTGGACAGTATATCCTTCATAAACTTCACATAATTCTTCATTTATTCTAAAGCCTCCACCAACGGAATATTGATGTGTAACTGCTTTAGAACATCCAAAAACTTCTTAAATTTCACCTCTTGTTTTTGTTTGTTTTGCTGCAATCTTTGTAGATATGGAGGTGATGGAACTTTCGGTTGAACCGGACAACTTTTCTAAGTAGGTAAATCTGCATCCAAAGAAGATGTTAAAATATCTGAATTCACTAAGTCAGGGTTTACCTTGTCAGACTTTGCAGTTTCTGATTCCTTTGGTGTAGGAACTTCAATAGCTGGTTGCTTCTTCTCAACGAGCTTATCTTCGACATTAGTCAATCGGGGTTCTAGAATTTTACCACTTAATGTCATGCAATCAAGTCATGCAAAATAGAATAAAAACTCCCAAGGTAATGTCCCATGCCACAGTCAATAAACAAATTATTTGTGTCCCAGAATAAATATTAAACTTAATTTAAAGTACTTATGTATGAAAACATTTGAGAAACTCCTCGGATAGCTGTATCCAAGTCGTAACCTCGTGGGTTATTTGAAAAGTAGGAAAATTTAAAAAGATGAGCTTTTAAAGCCCAGTGTGAATTCAACATGAAAGAGAACAATATCTAAGCCATACATTTCATGAATATAACAACACTTATATTCAATATCATCTCACATATATCAATGTGCATGAGAATGTCAAGGAAAAGTTTTTTCAAAAATCGATGCAAATTTTTCAAAAACATTCGTACCTATCTGGACTACACACCAATAAAGAGTTCCCAGAACTCGTCCATCGAATAACACACGACGTTGTGTCCAAGCCACTCAATATTTCAGTCAAGTTGCATAATTGTGGTCAAGCTACTCAATAATGTTGTGGCCAAGCTACTCAATATCACAGTCAAGCTACATCGTTTTAGTCAAGCCACTCAATAACGTTGTGGTTAAGCTACTCAATATTGCAGTAAAACTGCTAAAGTCTTCCTCCATTCATAATCATCCCAACCCTATGCATGTGATACAACATATGAACAATATTTTTCAATAGGCATGCTTAACATGCGAATCGAATCTAAGAAAAACATAGTCGGCATGTTTAACACGCAAATCAAATCTCAGTTTATCATAGTTTACATGCTTAACATGCAAATCAAATCTCAGCTAATAAATCAATGGCATGATTAAGACATATATTGTAACACCCTATACCCGGCCTGGTCGTCGAGCCCAAAAATTAGGATGGTACACTATCGTCTCCCTTCGTATTCATCACAAACCATCACATTATTACACATGCATCCCTTTTTGTATTAATATAATAGCATTCACATGAAACATAAGTCATACACACTCTACAGAGGTTTAATCATGCTAAACATTCTTTGAATAATCATAAAATAAGTACTAAACATGCATTAGTACCATTTAGCAAAATTTCTCAAAACTGTTATATAGATATCGATACTGGAAGTGTGGTATCAATAATTCTCTCAAGTGGTATTAATACCGCTTGGAAAATCAATACCAAATTAGCTTACTGTTTTTTGTCTTAAGAACCCAACTTTTAGAAAATATCGGTACCACTGGAAAAGAACCGATAAATTTATCCCGAGTGTCGATACTAGTACTAAAATATCGACACCAACTAGCAAAATTGACTTCTTGCTGTTCGAAAATTTTAGAGGTATCATTTTTTTAAAACCCGAATATCGATACCTCTATTCTAGACCTTAAAAACACAACATATAAACATCACATAGATCATTCCAAATTAGTTCTAAACATCATGCATCAAATACCACATAAATTTAGCACCAAAATGCCCCAAATATCAGTTTCAACATTATATTTTAAGTAACTTACCAAACACATTTGGCATGCAAACAACTAAAAATCATAGCAAAAGCAACGCAAAGTCTACCACATTGCTTTTTATTTCTCGAAACATAATTAAACAAATAACACCTACTAATAGCAAAAAAAATATTTGGCTTGGATCACCCCTCGAGACCACACCGTTCACATCGACACTACTTATCTGCGATGGTTAAAAAGGACTGGGTGAGCTTAACAAGCTCAATGAATGCTCAGAATAACCACTATGTAAACAAGTCATTATGCAACAACGAAACATGCATATATCACATCCATAGCATCTCTAACTCTAATATCATATTTCACACGTTTAAGCATCTTTCATGAATTCTTTTACACATTGATCACATGAATATTTAAGCATATATCACAACACATATAAATCACATATAATCATATTCAGTCACATTTTATGATAGTTTGGCACTTGAGGTTATGAAACATAAAGTGGACTCCATCACCACACACCGGATACACATGGATCTCTAGCAGACCAAAATGACTCATAGAGTCGAACATGTCCCATAAGTGAAGCATATAACTAACACTCTCCAACACACCAAACGCACATATCTAGTGAATTGAGCTTGGCTCACATTTCCTTATCTCTGCGAAAACTATCCTTAGCCCTCAACCCTAAAAATATCACATCACAAAGGTGAGTACTCACTATCCTATGACATGCCAACTATATCCAACGGTCTCAGAAGATCACAAGGCCAAAATATCATATTATTATCACAAATTTACTTATCGATTTTTCACACATATTCACTGCATATTCACATTATTAGCACATTATAATCACTGTCACATGACATGAATAACATACCCACATATTCTCTTTCACAACAGTCATCACAAGCTTATGGCACATGTTATAACATCTCATATATGTTCATATTTTTACAATTTTACAAGCACACATATATCACATTTAATCATAGGTGTGAGAACACTTACACTCAAAATTTAGAGTTGGGGTTTAGACTACCTCTAACTTTCTAATTACATAATGAATCATTTATGAGCAGTGATTCCAAAACACTCACTAAAAATACGCTTTCGTAGGAAAGCCGAAAGCTCAAACAAGCTTTTATTTGCCTTTGTCTCTACTTATTGAAGGTCTTATTGACTCTGGAACTTGAATAAGACAAAGCACACAATCATACAATCAACAATTAGTCATGAACTCACCTTAAATAGAAAAAACAATAGCCTAAGCTACATTCTCTTTAACCGAAACATTGACATAGAAAACTTTAAATTCTTATATCTCGGCCTACACTTGATCTTTTTACACAGAAAAATTCCATTCATCTATGTATTCATATACGACTAATTCCCAAAATTTAAACAATTCAAAACTACAGTTTTAAGGTATCAAAATTTTTCGACGTACGATGGCTATTATGACGAAAATTCATTAAAACTTGATAAATCTTTAACAAAACTTCAAAGTAACTTTAGAAACCTTCTAATCATATTAAAAAAGTTTAAAAACACCTTGAAACCACATTTTAATTCACAATCTCAAAATCCATCATTAACGATCCAATTTTCAACTTTTATTTAAAACATGCATTTTAATGGCTAAAAATTCAGTTTAAGAGACTAAATATCATTTATAAACTAATAGAAAGATGAATGGTTACTTTTGATGAGAGAAAAATGGGCTTTGACTCAAATATAGGAAACGCACACGTGAAGAAGAATAAGAAATTAATGAGACTTTTGGATTTTTTCTTGGTTTCAGTGGAGATATATGGTTAGGTTCATGGTAGAAATCAATAGGAATTACGATTTGGAAATAAAAATCAATTGGGAGAGATGAGAGAGTAGAAGGGAAGACAGCATAATGAAGGGGAATTTTTCTGTCGTGAACAATTTGGAGAATGGGGGTTTTTAGGTTGAGTTTAAAATCTAGTTAAATTCCTTCATAAAAACTCTCAATTTTAACTCTTTTACATATCATTACTATTTTCAAAATTAACGGCTGTAAGAACTCATTTTTAGAATTTGATGTAATCTCCTAATAGCCATTGTCGAAAACATTTTAGGTTACCAAACTTACAAAATTTTGAACACATTTGGGCTAAGATTCCTTTTTTACCCTCAAAACTTCTAGGCCCAATTTTGGGGCGTAACATATATCATGCATAATCAATTTCTCCATAAAATCACATGTGATTGGAATTGGTATATACATATCATTTCACATTAGCCATTTAATCATATCGCCTATAACATACAATCACCACAATAGTCAGTTCGAATTGCCCTCTTTTTTTAGATTTAGCATCTCTTTGAAATACTTAATGTATCTCCAATATTCCACAATATATAGATCTTAATCAAAGTTTCAATCTTAACAAATATTATTATTGATAAATCAATAATTAAATTTTCTGATAAGTTAAATCCACACCTGATGGTTAGCCTTTCCACTAGATCTAAACTCTAATCTTTAGTGATGGGGCAAAAAGACAGATCTCCCACTTGATCTGATTTAAAGGATGATTTGTTAAAGAAATACAATTATTAGTCTTGGCCATGAATTCAATCTCTAACTCTTAAGAGTTTGAGTAGAGAACTTACTATTGTTTCCTTTTTATGAAGAAATCTGATTGATTTCTTATGGGTGTAGAGAATCTGAATAATCAAATCAACCTTTCAAAAATTATCACATAAAAATCAGCCTCTATACACTTTTATAAGTAATGGAGAAATTGATATGGGTTTTTCTCCATAGATAATTATGTTACTAAGATTAAGTTGGAGAGAACAAATGCCAAAATAATCATTACTAAGATTAAAGAGGAGTTCAACATCCAAAGAAAAGAAAAGAATATATTAGAACATAGAAATAATTTATGAACTTGAAAGAGGAGGATTAGTAGATCAATTATCACTAAAGAAGTGAATAGAAAATGAAAATCAATGAAATATAGTGACTAATGATGGTGGTGCGGCAGTAGTGAAGTGGTGGTTTGGTGGTGGAGAATGATATCAAATGGTGGTGAATGGAAATCGATGGTGCCAAGAATGAGTTTTAGAGGCTATGTCTCATCCCATTGTTTTCCTATTAATTGTAAAACAGTGAAACTGCCATCCCCTATGTCTTAAATTAATTGCGCAAAAATGAACACAAGGAAGTGTTGTGGCTTAGTGGAAGGAAGCTCATTAACTATTCTAGAAGTCTCTAGTTCGAACCCCCATGTTCTCACATATTTTAACTAATTTATTGCACAAAAATGACATGTGCATTCAAGCCTTGTCGTCCACCCCTTTGTTTCCATATATGGAGGATTCCTTTCCTCTTTTAGCAAGTCAAACTTTCCTTATATTGTAAGACAAATTCCTCTGTTCACTCCTTGTTTCACTTCCTTGCCAAAACCTCCTCTCTTGCCATAAGATTGTGATACAACAAACCCAGACATGGTTGACCAAGTTAGACACACCCCTTGTTCCGTCCACCACCCTCATTTGCACCCTAATCTTCATCTTCTGTTTCTTTCAAATCAAAATAGACCACCACCACCTCCTTTTAACTTTTTTTCTCCAACCACCACAACCGAGCATTCCAACACCATCAAAGACCTCCTAACCACTGTAGACACCACCCCTTTTCATCCCTCCTTCCTTCAACCGTGGTGACCGCCGCCGCGAACCCCCACAAGTCTCCTCCTCCTCCACCTATTTTCTCTTCCTTTTACCTTCTCTCTTTTCTTCCAATTGTAGTGATCGAAACCTCCTCCTTTTAATATTTTCTCACCACCGTCGGGCCACTGCTCCTCCATAGTTGGACCACTGCCGAGCCATCACTGATGACCAAAATTTCCTTTTTGATTCCTCTTTTTTTTGTCGATTTCTTAGTGACTAAAACTCATATTCTTCTTTCACTTATTCGATTATTTATTTCTAGATCATTCAAACATAGATCTCATTCCATTCTTGATCTTTCGATCATATCATATTAAAATAAGAGTAAGTAAGTTTTTTCGACTCGTAAATTAATCGTTTGAGAAATACCATGGTTTGGTCGAATGGTATAGGGAGATAATATCATCAAGTTATTTTATTATTGGTTTAACATAAGTACTAATGTGATTTCATATCAACTTGAAAGACCAAATGACGCCAATCAAAGAGATCCTTAGTATGATAACGAAGACAACTAATCCAAGTCTCGATTTAATGGTAAGTGATGGTGAGAACTATTTCAAACGATTAAAACTTTAAGTGTTAAAAATAAAATCTGGTAGATCTAATTAAAATATGTGTTTGATACGATAGATTCATCTACCAGGTTAGATCCAAGTTAAATCTCCTCTAATAGGATTGAGGCAATCAGATCTACAGTTTAAGGTGTGGGATTTAACTCTCGTTTTAAGTGAAATATTATGTTATTTAATTTAATAAAATGTTAATTAATTAATTAATTTGTGAGTACATTAAGTACTCAAGTGGAGTTGAAAAACTCAATGAAAGAGGAATCCAATTAAGTGTTGTGAAAATCCATAATTGGTGATATGTGATGTATATAATGTTGATCTCAACTCTATGTTATGTGATTTACGGCTAGATTGATATATGATGATCTAAATATGTGATATATGTATCTATGTGTTAAGATCCATGTTTTAATATAAATATGACTATTAAAGCATGCTAAAGTGCAAGCTATGTGATATGTGGAAATGTGAGCATGATACATGCATATGTGTAAAAACCCAAAAATATGAGTTATGAGCATGAATATGTGAAAACTGTGAAAAGTGAAACATATGTGTTGAAATTGTCATATCACATGTAAGGGGTGGGATTGTGAAAGGAGGAAGCTATGTGGTAGTTTAATTGCGATTATGTGGTTGTTATTGGAAATTATGTGGTGGATTGTCCACAAATGGTTTGTTATCGGATTGACGAGTTTTGGGGAACTCGATATTTGTGTGTAGCAGAGATGGGTAGGAAATCCTCTAAAATGGGCATTATTACATAAGCATAACTTGTTATCTTCATTAAATTTGATGATATGTGAATTCTGTGAAAGTTATATTTATGATGATTTGGATGTGTTATTCTACGTGTTGAAATATATGTTTGTGATTATCTCACACTGAGCATTTTAAAGCTCACCCATGTTATGTGTGTATCTCCAGTAATCCTTGTAATTGAGGCTCCGATTCGGATCTTTATAGAGGCTCTCGAGTTAATGATCTCTCGGCTATGGGTTTTTTTTAAAAAAAAATGTGGGTCTAGTATGAACTATATGAGTTCATTTTGGATTTTTATTATGGACTTTAATTTGGGTTTGTCTTAATAACTTTTTGGACTCTATTTTTAAATTATAGACTGTGGCATGGGAATTTTTTTTTATATTTTGGGAAATATTGCATGAATTTTTTTCTATGATTTTTAAACAATCAATAAACGTTTTAGTGATTATTAGCCACTGAAAATTTTTGATTTAAAAACTAAGTTACATTATGAATATTGTTAATTAAAAAGGAAGAAATAAATTTTTATTAAGATGAATAGGATATTTTAAAAAAGACATTTTCAAGACAAGTGATTTTTTCTTATAAAAATGTTTTAGTTATATTCATACCCCATGTAAGTACTCAGATTGGGCCATAGTGTCTAGGCCAGGTTTAAGGGGTTACATTTAGTGGTATCAGAGCCCGATTCAAAACACAAACTATGGGTGAAAATGTTTTAAAAAACTTTATGCATCATAAAAAGGGGTATTTTGGGAAAAACATGCCATATCTGATTAGTTATAAAGAAATTCGAGATCTCTCAAAGCCGATCCGAGGTAAGTGATCTTTAGATGTAAAATTTTAGACTTTGAAAACTATAGAACTGTGAAAACCATAGATTGTGAAACTATAGAAAACTTTAGATCGTGAAAATAATAAATTGTGAGACTCGTAGAAAGCGATAAAATGATCGATCAAAAAATAATCAAGTGATAACGATAAAACTTATCTCTACTAACAACTTGTAGAAAACTTAAAATAAGTACTCGCAGTGTTAAAACCAGAGGAATGAGAGCTCATGTAGAGCCGGGTCAAGGAACCCAAATTAACTCATCCGCGTTTTGGGTGCGAACCCCTGAGGAGCCTGCAAATGAGGTTGTATTGTAGGCTATGTTGCAAGTGTTGGAATGAGTGGCGGGTGCCCAAATTGCTACTAATAGTTGTGGAAGTATTGCTAAGAGGCTCCGATCAAGTAGGGTTAAATTGTTTAGGAGCATTGCAGGGACGACCCCCACTGTAGATGAGTATTGGTTGGAGGCTAAAGAGTGGATTCTTGATGATATGGAGTGTACACCTGAATAAAAGCTTAAGGGGACTGTGTCATTGCTACGTGATAAAGCCTATCACTGGTGATAGGCCATTGTGAGGGGCACCCAAACCGATCGTTTGACGTGGGATTATATTCTGGAGGCCTTCTAGAAGAAATATGTGGGTGTGAGATACGTCGAGCCAAAAAGACTTGATTTTATCGAGCTGAGGCAAGGTAGTATGTTTGTGGCTGATTACGATGTAGAGTTCCTAAGGTTCAGCCGTTATGCTCTGGGAATGGTTGCTGATGAGTAGGATAAGTGCACCCGATTTGAATTGGGGCATAGATCTGATTTGATGATGCAAGTCGCTATGCTGCAAGAGAAGGTTTTTTAAGCTTTCATAGAGAAGTCTAAAATTTGTGAGGAGGTTAGGTGCATTAAGCGCGAACGGAACAAGCAAGTAAGAGCTCCTGCTAAGAGAGACTCCGATGTGAGTGGACAGGATCCGCATCAGTTAAGCGAGGCATAAATGATTGACCCCGCCAGAACTTTGTAGTAGCAGGAGACAGGATCCAGAATTGTGCCACCCATGGCAAGAGACATCCAGGTAAGTGTTGGCGAGGCGTGGGTGCATGCCTAAAATGTTGGTTACTAGACTATAAGATCTGAGAATGTCCTTGAATGAATGAGCAGATGCAAGCATAGGGTCAGAATCAAGCACCGAATCAGGGGGATAGGCAACAGCCGCAGAGAGTTCAAGGGCAGAATAGGGAAGGTAATGCTGATCAGAGACTGTGAGCACCGGGTCAGGGTGCTAACTGAGTTGATGCAAGGCAGCCAGTGCTTGTGTATGCGGCCAAACATTGGGAGGATCATGATGCTACCAATGTGATAGTAGGTACCTTTACTATTAATCTTATTCCTTATTTTACATTGATAGATAATGGCTCTACCCATTCGTATGTGTCTTGCGTGATGGCTAAAAAATTGGGTATTTAGGTAGAGGAAACGGTTAGTTTTGTGACCGTACTTAGTCCTTTAAAACAATCTGTGCATATAAATAAAATCTATAGGCAATGTCCATTGCAAGTACAAGGTAATGTATTTCTACCAACCTTATGGAACTACCCTTCGAAAAATTCGATCTCATATTGGGAATGGACTAGTTGAGTGAGCATCGAGTCATCTTAGACTGTGACATTAAACGAGTTACTTTGAGGATTTATTCTGGGAATTAGATAACCATGGTTGAG
Organism: Gossypium gossypioides; assembly: GCA_013467495.1. NCBI lineage: Eukaryota > Viridiplantae > Streptophyta > Magnoliopsida > Malvales > Malvaceae > Gossypium > Gossypium gossypioides. The sequence goes on from CM025152.1 coordinate 12,001,199, forward strand.
GAGTGTCAGAATTATCTCACTAATATGATTTCTGCCTTGGTAGTGGAGAAATTCGTCTGTAACTGATGTGACGCCTATCTCGAGTACATTCTATACGCGAATGTGGATTGTGCAACATTGTAGAATATTCTTATGGTAAAGGAGTTTCCCGATATCTTTCCTGAGGACCTGTCTGGTCTACCTTCTAAGCCTAAGGTCGAGTTTTGAATTGAGTTGTTGCCTAGGACAGCACTGATGTCCATTGCACCCTATGACATGACACCTAAGGAACTAAATGAGCTTAAGGCTTAATTACAAGAGTTTCTATAACGTGTCTTCATAAGGCCGAATGTGTTTCTGTAGAGAGCTCTAGTTTTTTTTTGTGTAAAAGAAGGATGGGTGTATAAGGTTATGCATTGATTATTGTCAGATAAATAAGTTGACTTTAAAAAAATTAGTACCTATTTCTGAGGATTGATGACCTATTCATTCAATTCTGAGGTGCTACAAAATTTCTCTAAGATTGATCTGAGGTTGGGATACTACCACTTGCAAGTGAAGGAGGTTGATGTACCGAAGACTGCTTTCAGGACTTGATATGGGCACTACGAGTTCTTAGTGATACCCTTCGGTCTTACAAATGCTCCTGCTGCATTTATAGACTTAATGAATAGAGTCTTTCAACCCGACATTGATCAGTTCATTATAGTCTTCATTGACGACATCCTGATCTACTCCAAGCCTGAGTTGGAGCACGATGAGCAATTAAGGTTAGTCCTTCAAAATTTATGTGAGAAAAAGTTGTATACGAAGCTTAGTAAGTGCGAGTTTTGGCTCTAAGAGGTGATGTTTTTGGGACACGTAGTATCTGCTGAGGGTATTCACATGGATCCAGAGAAAATCGAGGCTATCCTGAATTGGAAGCAACCTAGGATTATTAGTGAGATTCAAAGTTTTCTCAAACTTGCTGCCTATTATAGGAGGTTTGTAGAAAGATTCTCGTTGATTGTGGCTCTAATGACTAAGTTATTGAGAAAGACTACACCATTTAAGTGGACAGATGAGCAACAAGCTAGCTTTGAGAAGCTTAAGGCAGTTTTGACTCAGGCACTTGTGCTGATCCAACCCAAGTCTGGGAAGGACTACGTGGTCTATAGTGATATGTCCCATTCTGGTCTTGGTTGTGTGTTGATGCAAGACGAGCAGGTTGTGGCCTATGCTTCGAGGCAAGTCAAACGACATGAGTGCAACTATCTGACTCATGATTAGGAGTCGGTTGCTATGGTTTTCGCCCTTAAGATATGGATGCACTATCTATATGGGGAGAAATGTGTCATTTATATAGATCATAAGAGTCTTAAGAATCTCATCACCAAAAACGAGTTAAACTTAAGATAGAGACGTTGGATTGAACTTCTGAAAGACTATGACTGTACAATCAAGTACCATCTGGGTAAGGCTGAAGTTATGGCGGATGCATTGAGTAGGAAATCCATGTTGGAATTGAGAGAAATGTTTTCTAAGTTGAGTTTATCTAATAATGGTGGTTTTCTTGTGGAGTTACAAGTGCGACCAACTTTTGTTGAGGAGATTAGACTGAAGTAGATTTCAGATTCGTCCTTAGAACCTCATGTGAAACTCGTTAAGGAGGGTAAGACTTCAGATTTTGCTTATAATTCTGAAGGAGTTTTGTGTTATCGTGGGAGATTCTGTGGACCTTATGATTCTGAGTTGAGGCAGTCCATACTTCGAGAAGTGCATAGTAGTACCTATGCTATGCAACATGGGGGTAGTAAAATGTATAGGGATTTTCGTGAACACTATTGGTGGTCGAGACTGAAATGTGATGTGACTAACTTTATGGTAAGATGCTTGACATGCCAACAAGTCAAGGCTGAACATAGATTCCCTTTAGGTTTACTTCAGTCTATTCAAGTCCCTTAATGGAAGTGGGAGCGTATGACTATGGATTCTTTTAGTGAGTTACCATTGATGTCATCTAAGAAGGACTCTATATGGGTGATTGTGGATCGATTGACGAAATCTGCCCATTCCTTACCAGTACACATCGCTCATTCATTTTAGAGACTGGTGAGGTTATACATCGCTGATAAGGTGAGACTTCGTGGAGTACTAGTATCAATTATTTCTGATCAAGATTCGTACTTTATGTCATGTTTTTGGAAGAGTCTACACGATGCACTGGGTACGAGATTGAATTTCAGTACTGCTTATCATCCACAGTCTGATGGACAGTCTGAAAGAGTTATTCAAATTCTTGAGGACATGTTACGAGGACGTGCAATTGATTTCCAAGGTAATTGGGAGGAGCATTTACCACTTGCAGAGCTTCCTTATAATAATAGTTTTCAGTAGACCATTCAGATGGCTTCGTATGAGGCACTTTATGGGGGTAAGTGTAGGACACTTTTCTGTTGAACAAATTTGGAGGAGAAGAAAGTGTTGGGACCAGATTTAGTTCAAGAGACTGAAAACAATATGAAAATTATTTGGGATCGGTTGAAAGCAGCATCAGATTAACAAAAGTCTTACTCTGGCTTAAAGATGAGAGATATTGAGTATAATGTGGGTGGGCAAGTCTTCCTTAAGGTTTCACCTTGGAAGAAGGTATTAAGATTCGACCACAATGGAAAGTTGAGTCCAAGGTTCATTGGAGCTTACTGCATCATTAAGAGGGTTGGACAAGTGGCTTATCAGTTGGACTTACCTTCAGGGTTGGATTGCATTCATGATGTTTTCCATGTGTCTATGTTGCGACGATATCGATCCGACCCTTCTCATGTGATTCCGGTTGAGGAGATAGAGGTTCATCATGACTTGACTTTTGATGAAGAACCAGTGCAAATTTTTTATTGCGATGTCAAAATGTTGAGGGGAAAACTAGTGTTGTTTGTCAATGTTTTATGGAGGAATCACGGTTCTAGTGAGGCTACTTGGGAACCGGAAGATGCGATGCGACAGCAATACCCTCATCTTTTCCCAGGTAATTTTGAGGATGAAATTTTTTTTAGAACGGTAGAGTTGCCACATCCCATTTTTTTCCTATTAATTGTAAAACAGTGAAATTGCCATCTCCTATGTCTTAAATTAATTGCGCAAATTTGAACACAAGGAAGTGTTGTGGCTTAGTGGAAGGAAGCTCATTAACTATCCTAGAAGTCTCTAGTTCAAACCCTCATGTTCTCATATTTTCTAATTAAATTTGCATACACAATTGGCATGTGCATTCAAGACTTGTCATCCACCCCCCTTGTTGCCATATGTGGAGGATTTCTTTCTTCCTTTAGAAAGTCTAACTTGTCTTATATTGTGAGACACATCCCCCTTTTAACTCATTGTTTCACTCACTTGTCAAAACCTCCTCTCTTGCCATAAGATTGTGATACAATAAACCTGCTCATGGTCGACCAAGCTACACACACCCCTTGTGCCATCCACCACCCTTATTTCCACCCTAATCTCTATTTTTTTTTTTCATTTTCTTAATCTTATTTTTCTCTCAAATCAAAACAGAACCACCACCACTTCCTTTTAACTTTTGTTCTCCAGCCACAACAACTGAGCCTTCCACCACCATCAAAGACCGCCTAACCACTATAGATGTCGCCCATTTTCACTCCTCCTCCCTTTCACCGTCACTGCGAACCACTGTGGGTCTTCTCCTCTTCCGCCTATTTTCTCTTCATTTTCTTTTTTCTCCTTTCATCTAATTTTAGTGACCGAAACCTCATCCTCTTAATATTTTCTCACAACCATCAAACTGCCGCTCCTCCATAGCCAGACCACCACCGAGCTGTTGCCTAGCCACTGTCGTTCGACCACCGTCACTGCTACCGCTGGTGACCAAAATTTTCCTTTTTTCTTCCTCTTTCTTTTACCGAGTCCTTAGTGACTAAAACTCATATTTTTCTTTCACTTATTCAATCATTTATTTCTAGATCACTCAAACATCGATCTCATTCCATTCTTGATCCTTCGATCATCTCGTATTAGATCAAAAGTAAGTAAGGTTTTTCGATTTGTAAATTCTTCATTTTAAAACTACCTTGGTTTGACCGAATGGTATAAGGTGATGACATCATCAAGTTATTTTATTATTGGTTTAACATAAGTACTAATGTGATTTTGTATCAACTTGAAAGACCAAATGACATCGATCAAAGAGATCCTTAGTGTGATAACGAAGACAACTAATCCAAGTCTCGATTTAAGGGTAAGTGATGGTGAAACTATTTCAAACGATTAAAAATTTAAGTGTTAAAAATCAAATCTGATAGATCTAATTAAAATATGTGTTTGATGCGATAGATTCATCTACCGGTTTAGATCCGAATGAAATCTCCTCTAATAGGATTGTGGCAATCAAATCTACTATTTAAGGTGTAGGATCTAGCTCTCGTTTTAAGTGAAATATAATGTTATTTACTTTAATCAAATGTTATTTAATTAATTAATTTGTGAGTACAATAAGTACTTGAGTGGAGTTGAAAAACTCAATCAAAGAGGAATCCAAGTAAGTGTCTCAAACTATTAAGTGCTGTGAAAATCTATGATTTTTGATATGTGATTCATGTAATGTTGATCTCAACTCTATGTTATGTGATTTATGGCTAGATTGATATGTAATGTTCTAAACATGTGATATATGTATGTGTATGTTAAGATCGGTGTTTTAATATAAATATGTATGTTCACACATGCTAAAGTGAAAACTATGTGATACGTGGAAATGTGAGCATGCTACATGCATATGTGTAAAAACCAAGAAATATGAGTTACGAGCATGAATATGCAAAAAATGTGAAAAGTGAAACATATGTGTTAAAATGACCATATTATGTGCATGGGGTGGGATTGTGAAAGGAGGATGCTATGTGGCAGTTTAACTGCGATTATGTGGCCATTATCAGCAATTATGTGGTGGCATGTCCACGATGTGTTATGTGACCGATTATCGGTATCTATATGGTGCCTTGTTCACAAATGGTGTGTTATCGGGTGGATGAGTTTTGGGGAACTTGATATTGGTGTGTATCAGAGATAGGTAGGAAATCCTCCAAAGTGGTCATTATTACATAAGCATAACTTGTTATGTTCATTAAATATGATGATATGTGAATTCTATGAAAGTTATATTTATGATAATTTGGATGTGTTATGCTATGTGTAGAAATATATGTTTGTGACGATCTCACACTAAACCATTTATAGCTCACGCATGTTATACGTTTATCTTATGTAATCCTCATAATTGAGGCTCAAATTTGGATCTTCGGAGGTGCTCTCGGATAAATGATCTCTTGGTTATGGGTATTTTTTTAAATAATGCGGAACTTGTACAAACTATCTGAGTTCAATTTGGATTTTTATTATGGACTTTAATTTGGGTTTGTCTTAATAAATTTTTGGACACTATTTTGAAATTATGAACTGTGGCATGAGATTTCTATTTTGATATTTTGGGATAATATTGCATGAATTATTTTTATGTGATTTTTAAACAATCAATAAACATTTTAGTGATTCTAGCTGCAACAAATTTGTGATTTAAAAACTAAGTTACAATACAAATATTTTTAATTTAAAAGGAACAAATAATTTTTTATTGAGAAGAACACAATGTTTTAAAAAAGACATATTTACAAGACAAATGATTTTTTTCTTATAAAAACATTTTGGCCATCTCCATGGCCCATGTAATTACTCAGATTGGGCCATAGCGTCTAGGCCCAGTTTGAGGGGCTACAGGCTAAAATAAAACAAAAAGTGATAAAGGGAGCAGCAAGGAAGAGGAATGACCAAAATGGGAGGAGAAGAAAACCAAATGAAAGGAAAATGTGAATGGTGGTTACATTAGGTGGGATGGATGGTTCAAGCTTGGTAAATGGGAGAAAATTAAAGCTTTGAGGGACAAAGGAAGGAAAAGTGGGTCATGGAAAACATGTGGAGTGAAACCAAGGTTTATGGTGGAAAGTCGACTAGTTCAAAGAGGAAAGAATCTTCCCTTGCATTGTAACTAGGAGCGGACGGTAATGGAAACTTTGACCAAGGTTTGATAGGCCAAAATTAAATAAAAATAATGGGGATGTGGAGAATTGAACATGGGACCAAATAAATTTTATTTTTGCTTTTAGTCACTAGACCAACTTACTTTATTGTTAACAATCAAACAACATTTATTTAAAAACATGGTGTGACATTTACTAAGGTTTGAAGAAAGATTGCATCAATTAGAAAATAATGTGGGGGAAAGGATTCAAACTGATGTCTTCAAGGATAGTTCCACTACTACTAAATCACTAGACTTGATACTTATTTATTATCAAATCCGCAAAGGTCCTCTTAAAAAAATTTCGAGGGTGACCACTCTCGATTCATTAACCCAATTTTTTTGGTGCGACAGAGATCCTCATTTGACGTGTCAGTTCTAGAAGAAGTTGCATGAGGTATTCTTGCTCATTTGGACTTTAGTATGACATTCCATCTGAAGATTGATGGACAATCTGAACAGGTTATTGAAATATTGGAAGATATGTTAAGGGGATGCATTATTGACTTCTGAGGTAGTTGGGAAGAACACTTATGATTGGATTAATTTACCTATAATAATAGTTTTCAGTAGAGTATACTGATGGCACCTTATAAGGCTTTGCACGGTCGAAAGTGCCAAATACCACTGTACTGGACTGAACTAGGTGACAAGAAAGTTTTGGGTTCGGAACTAGTACATGAGTCTGAAGGGGAAATCAGATTGATTTAAGATAGATTGAAAACAACTTCAGATAGGTAGAAGTTGTGTGTGGACCTAAAAAGAAAGGATATTGAGTACAATGTCAGAAATCAAGTTTTTTTGAAAGTGTCTCCATAGAGGAAAGTTATGAGGTTCGGGCAGATGGTCAAGTTGAGTCTCAGGTTCATTGGACCTTACTAGATTCTAAAGAGAGTTGGTCTAGTGGCATATATGTTAGAATTACCTCCTAAATTGGACCGTATCAATGACGTGTTTCATGTTTCCTTGTTGAGATGGTACCGATCTGACCCTTCCTATACTATTTTGATCGATGAGATTGTGGTACGACCAAATTTTTTCTTCGAGGAGGAACATGTGCAAATTCTAGATCGCAAGGTAAAAAGTCTTGAGAAGGAAACGAATCCCACTTGTTATAGTTCTATAGGGGAACCATGGGAGGAGGCCACATGGGAACCAGAAGACTCGATTCCTTAATAGTATCCTTATTTGTTCGAATAAGGTAAATTCTGAGGACGAAATTTCTTTTAAAGGGGGGAGAGTTGTCACACCCTGATATGTTTGAGGTTAATTAAAATGATTAAACCTGGAATGAGTTATAGGATTGATGGTTAAGTGTTAGTGCAACCTTTCTAAAGGCCCAAGTTCAAGCCCCTTCCCTCTCATTTTTTTATTATTTTCGGCAATCCTATGGTAATTTGCTTTTGCCACCCCTAGGGTTTACAAACCCTAGGTATTTAATCACTTTTTTTCCTATTTTGATTGATCACATTGCCCATTTTCAAAATCCTAATAGAATTTGATTTCCACCTTCTTTCTCTTCTTCATATTTTCACCTTTGTGCTATCAAATGTTTTTCCTTCATGAATCGCCCCGTTCGTTCGATTTCTAACGGTGTTTAGATTTTTCGTCAATAGCTTTTATTATCCTTTCCAAAGGACGCGCTTAGTTTCAATATTTAGATCTTCTATTTTCATTTTAAAAATATTCGACGTTAATCTTTCACTTTGATTAATAAATCATTCTCGGACATTGTCAAAATATTTGATACCAAATGTTAATTTGTGTGTATTTTACATTGAAGGATTGGATCTAAGTGAATCGAATGAAAATTGATCGTGGGGGTTGTTGATCGAACTCATTGTAAAAGGTGTGTGTTATTCTCTTAGTGAATTAGTGACAAATCGCGTAGTTTTAGGGCAACACGATCTCCCACATGGGCATATGGACCACATGGATGGACCACGCAACGATGTTCACCTATAAATCTTAAGGATTTTTGTGAATCACACAGCCTTAGCTAGTTACATGGCCTGCTACACAACCATGTCCTTACTGTAGGGAATTTTATTGTTGCTGACACAGCTTCAGGCTATTACATAGTCAGGCAACACAGCCATGTACACCTCTTCCACATTGCATCAGGCTATTACATGGCTTGGCCATACGACCGTGTGACCCTATTTTATAACTTTACCTAGAAATTTGTGATATGATTAGTTTAGTCCTTGTATAGTCCCCGAATTGTTTAAGAATTTTTGTGCACTCAATTGTGACACTAACAATATGTATATTCTAGAATCTCTGATCAAATTGAATGAACTATTACTATTATATGGATGATATGTGATATGATATATGCCTACGGTTATGGTATACTTGATGATTTGTTACTGTTGTAACTGCTTCTATATTATTGATTGCATGTTCAACATGGCTACTGAAACTATTAAACTGATTGCATGACTACAATTTCTATATTGTACTATTGCTAGCATGCCATATTGCATAGCAAGGGGATTGGGGGGATATTAAAGGAGAAAGTATTGGCAGTTCTAAATCTGCAAACATTGGTGGTTTATCCACAACTTACTGGAAGTTTATCTACAATCTTTTTATCTGAAATTTATGGTGGTTTACTATAAACTCTAAATTATATAGATTTTTATAATTGTTTATATCACCTTTTTACTTCAAATTTATGCTAATCCTAAGTATTTTATATTTAAATTGGGTGGTTTATGTTCATATTGAGACAATGGTCATAATTTTAGTAAAGTATGCAATTTTATAATTTTTTGTATTAACTTTGCATAGTTTCACTATTTTATGTTACATATTAATAATAAGGGAAGCTTATTCAATTCATGCAAGGATATGAGTTAAAATCCACCTCAATCGGATGGCAAAGACAACAAATTGTGCATTCAATTTGATCCAGTTGAAGTTGTCTTAATTAAGAAGAGCAAACCTGATTAATTGGATCACAAAACCATCCAAGTAGGGGGAAAGGAGCCCAAATTTGGCTAAGGCATGAAGAGAAGCCCAAAATTAGCTTTGGGATAACTAATTTAGGGGTCATTGCACTTGTAAACAAATAATAAATTAGCTTTCAACTTTTACCCAAGAAACTGTCCACCTCATTGCATGATTCATGCATGAAATCAAGCATGAATCAAGCACCCATCAACTCCTTCCTCCATAAGTTATGGTCGACCAAGAAAAGGAGACACCTAAGGGATATTGAAGCTATTCTTAGTAAACGCCTTAGCCATCCCTCTACTATAAATACCACCTCTTACTTCCCATTCATTCATCACTAATCCCTCATCTGTCTCTCAATCCTCACATCTTTTCCTTTTCGTTCTTCCACTCATAAGCCTTCCATTCCTCCACCTCCCTTAACTAGCATTTTCCCTTGAGGAAAACCACTCTTGGCCGGCCACCTTGACGAACAGTTTACGGAGAAGCAGTCGAGAGAATTGGAGGAAGCCTCCACAATTAGTCACTAAACTTATCAAACAATTTCTTCTTCTTTTTGCTTCTTCTTAATTATTCAAATATGTTTGCAAATTGTTTTGATGGTTTTCCTTTGAAAATGATGACTTAATTTTGTTTTAGCTAGAATGATTACATTAGTTTGATGAAGTTCATTTGATTCATGTTTATGATGTTCTGTGCCTCAATTGTTCATGCTTTCAATTAAACTCATGCATGTATTTCACTCATTAAAATGTGATTGAATGCATTAGAATAAGTTAATCAATCCTAGCCAGATGATGATTAATCGTCAATAATTGAAATATGCATGCTTAATTTAGATCCTAGCCCGATTAAATCAAAAGTTCGCAATAACTTGAGAGAACTCTATTACCTTGCATAACTTTTATATTTGTGTGATTAAATTGTTTTCGACCTAATCCGTCCCTGTTACTTCACATAAACTCTAAGAACCCTTAGTTAAATATGATCATGGTAGTATGGTTTTCTAAGTATAAGATTTCTAAAGGACTTATAATTGGTTTAAAGTTAATTGCCATGGAATATTTTCGGAACTTTATTAAGCATGATGAAAATAAACTAAGTCAAATGTGTAATTACTCTATCATATTCATGTTATTATTGTTTAACCTGTGAAATTGTTGCTAAACTATCTCATTTCATTCATTACATTTAGATTAATTCATTTGCATTTAATTAATTTACTGTAACACCTACCAATAAAAATTATTGTGTTTTGTTACCAACTTGTAATCTTTAATGTTGCAATTATTTGATTAACATATATAGTCCCTGTGGAGACGATAACTCTTTTACTTACTTGTTACTTGCTAACGACTGTGTATACTTGCACAAACCTATGTGTACAAGTTTTTGGCACCGTTGCCAGGGACTATTAATTTAATCATTACTTCTGAAATTATTTCCTACAATTTGTGATTTATTTTTAGGTGTTTATGAGCATAGTTCGAATCATCGATTTACTTCTTATAAATCCTAAAATCAAGTGAATATTTCGACAAAGAAGATGAGAAAGATTAGCCAAGAGACAAGATGCAAAGATGGTCCTTGAAAATCAAAACGATTTTCAAGGGAATAGAGCTGTTAATGTTTGTAATCCAATCCTTATTGCTGATGGTAGGGATAAAGTTATAAGGCAGTACGCTATGCCCTTTTTTAATTAGTTAAATCCTAGAGTTAGAAGATCGGAGATTGAGGCACCGTAGTCTAAATTGAAGTTTGTGATGTTTCAAATTCTCTAAACAATGGGCTAATTTAGTGGAATGCCCATGGAAGATCCACACCGTCACCTTCAACTATTCATGGAGGTAAGCGATTCCTTTAAGATAATTGGTGTAACTGAAGACACATTGAGATTGAAGTTGTTTCCATACTCGTTGGGAGTTCAAACACGAGCATCGCTTAATTAGTTGCCAGCACATTCAATTTCAATATGGCAAGAATTAGCTGAACGCTTTCTTGTAAAGTATTTCCCACCTAGCAAAAATGCTAAGTTGCAGAATGAGATCACCACTTTTCAAGAAATGGATGATGAGTGCCTATACGATGCTTGGGAAAGATTCACAGAGTTATTTCATTAATGCCCTTACAATGGGATTCCGCATTGCATCCAATTAGAGACATTTTATAATGGTCTTAACTCACACACAAGGTTTGTGGTAGATGCTTCTACGAATGGTGCTTTCTTGTCGAAGTCTTATAATGAGGCTTACGAAATTACCGAGAGAATAGCTTGTAATAATTATCAGTGGTTGACAAATCAAGCAGCTTTAAGAAGATGAGTAGCAGAGTGCATGAAGACTTCACTCTCAGATCAAGTATCTTCTATCTCTTCAACGTTGAAAATTTTTACTACTAACGCTTTAAATCATGTTGCAGCTTAGCCATTGAGCCAATTCGATGTTATTTCCTACATATATTGTGGAGATGATCATTCTTTTGGGAATTGTCCATTAAATCCCAAGTTGATTTATTACGTAAGGAATCAAACTCATAATAGAAATGGAGAAGGACCACAGTCCAATTTCTATAATCCGTCATGGAAAAACCATCCAAAATTTTCTTGGAATAACCAAGGAGCTAGATCGAACAACAACTACATGCATCATAGATCAAATCAACCTCAGAGGTTCAATCAACAAATTCCAAAGCCACCACAAGTTGAACCGTTTAATAGTTTGGAGAATTTGTTGAAGGCGTACATGGTCAAGAATGACGCCTTAATCTAGAGCCAAGTAGCAACACTAAAAAATTCTAAAAACCAAATGGGTCAGTTAACTACAGAGCTTCGTAATAGACCGCAAGAAAGCTTGCTGAACGACACAGAAAATCCAAGGAGTATGGGTAAGGATCATTGCAGAGTAGTTGCTTTACTAATTAGAAAGACTTTGGAACCAAAGGTAGCTGAGGTTGAAGATGGACCTACCAAGGAAAAGGAAAATCAACCTACAGCTAAAATTCCTATACTAGTAAAGCCATATTCTACAAACTCTGAGGAGGTAAAATCTAAACTTGTGAATTCCAATATTTTAACATCTATGTCTTATGCAGAGACAATACTTTGGAAAAGTTGTCTAGTTCAAGCTAAATTTCTATCACCTCTATATCCTTACAGAGTCCAGCAACATAAGCAACAACAGGATCCCCAATTTAAGAGAATGTTGGATGTTGAAATAGCTACGTATCAACATTCCGTTGGTGAAAGCTTTGGAGTGAATGCGGAACTATGAGAAAATTATGAAGGAATTTTTGTCTAAGAAGAGAAGGTCTGGGGAATTTTAAACTATAGCCCTGACTACAGAATGTAGCTTATTTTTTCTGAACAGGCTGCTTCCTAAATTGAAGGATCCAGGAAGTTTCACCAGAACTTGCAATATTGGAGAACCCTATTGTTGTAAGGCTTTGTGTGGTTTGGGATTGAGTATCAATTTGATGCCTACGTTTGTGTTCAAATGATAAGGTAAGGCTAGACTTACTAGTGTTTCACTCCAACTAGCCGATAGATTCTTAGCGCATCCGAAAGGAAAACTCAAGTATGGATTGGTATGTGTTGGAAAATTCATATTTCCTACTTGATTTATTATCTTAGATTTTGAAGCAGATGAAGAAGTTCCAATAATCCTAGGAAGGCCTTTCCTAGCAACTAATAGGACGATAATCGATTACATAAAAGTGAACTCACCATGCGAGTTCAAGATGAACAGGTGACCTTTAATGTACTTAAGGCCCTAAAATCTCCTGATGTGGTTAAAGATTGTTCTACTATCTCTGAGACAAATCTGTTGGTTCTTTCAAAATTAGATTTAAATTCTTCAAATGATCCGTTGGAAGGTATTTAATCTGATTCTCCACATTAGGATGTGGACGATACATGTTTGGCCTTGTTGGAAGCTAACTTGAAAGGATTCAATTTAAAAGTTCAGTTCAAATTAGTACAGCTATCATCATATGAGTACAAGCAACCCAATTTGTCAAGAAAAGAACTAGCCGAGTTAGACTTAACTATTTTTAAAAGGCATGAGAAAGGTATTGAGTGGACTTTGTAAATACTAAAAATGGATCTATCAAGGGACAGAAGAGTTTGATTCAATCTCGAGTACTTGATCCTGGAAAACTTGAGTCCCAATGGTTAAAAGAAAGGATCATGTATCCCATCTATGACATTCAATGGGTGAGGCATGTATCAAAGATAGAAGATATCACAAATAATGAGATAACTCCATTAAGGACAATCACGAGTTGGAAAATTTATATGAATGACAGAAAGTTAAGCAAAACAAAGTAGAAAGACCATTTCCTGCTGCTATTCCATGATCAAATGTTGAACATAATTACTGGGCAAGATTATTTTTTCTTTCTAGATGGGTATAATTGGTATGATAAATGACCTTTTGACATTGCTTAGATCAGTGATAATCCCCAATAACATTGTTGGAGTTTTCTTCACTTTCTTTACCGTTATTTTTAAATTTAAGTTCTTTTTCCTTCATTAGAATAAATAGCATGATTAGAAAATTTTTCTTGAATTAGTACATTAAATTAATTCTATCTAAGAAGATTGGAACTTATATGGGACCATTTGTGACCCCTCCAACCTTTCTTGGAAACTTAATTTGATGTAATTTTCTCAGAAAAATTTTCTAAGTAGCCTAAAAGGAATTTCAATTTTTGTTTTCAATTTTAAGTTTCTTTTCTTTTTTATTTTTATTTTTATGTTCTATAGGAGGGTCAAGTTGGCCCAAGGTTTAATAAGCTTATTTGTGTCAGGTTTTATTTCAGTACAAATAATAAAATTTTTACAGTTTTGGGCTCGAGGCCCAAAAGAATGGTGAAGAGAAATATATCCAACACTCGCTACCCCTTCCCTTTGCTGCAGCGTCACTTCCCCACGCTGCAGCAATCTCAGAAAAAAGTGGACGATACAAATTAATAAAAATGGGAGGAATTTCTTTTATTTCTTTTTCTTAGTATTATTTTTATGATATTTTTATTTACTTAGGAATATTTTTTTATCCATGAAATAAATTGTATAATTTGTAATACATGAATAAATTAAGCCCAAATGTTGTTCTCTAATAAAAAAGAAAAAACAAAGTAATGTGGTAATGTGAATGTACATGTCTAGGATTGGATTTTCAAGAACAGACTTGGTATTTAAGCAATCTTCATGACTAACCTCTCTTAATTGCAATCCTATCTGGTGTGCAATTTTCATTCATTGCTTTGTTATTATGCAATAAGGACATTGATTCTTTTTAAAGCGGGTAAGGGCCAATCTTGTATATGTTTATGATTTTTTTTTCAATTTTCACAAATAAGTATGCTAAAATAAATTAAGTGCTCAGAGAAAATTCTTGTTAATAAGTTAGCTCATATGAAATTGTAATTGCTAATTTTGTTCAAGTTTTTTTTGAATTATGTTAGCATAATCATGATTTAGTATGTTTTAGAAGTTCCATGCGAAATTATGCCATGATGATAGGCACATTTTGTTTGGACCGTTTGAACCTTTCAAGCTTACCATAATTAAATTTAACCCTTGAAACCTTAAATTGAGCTATATGACCTATTTATTTGATCTACCTACATCATAAGCCATTTTACCATCTTTTCATAAATTTTACCCTAATTTTTGCACCAACCTTACTTACTTTGGTGAATAAATTTTGGGGAGAAGTCAAAAGAAGGTATTTGATGTACTAAAAAAGAGAGAGAAAGAGATCAAATGTTGAAATAAATTGATCAAATGTTGAATGATAAAATGATGTATGATCAAATGATGAGAATTATGAGCTTCAAAATTAAATTTGGGGGTGTTGACCTTAAGGAGAAAGGTGAATTGTGCTACACAAGGTCTAAGGCAAATTAAGGTTATTTGAACCTAAAAATCACTTCTCTTAAATCCCTACCTTGAGCCTAGCCCCATTACAACCCTATGAAAGACCTATTGCTTTTGATGATTATGTCAACTGCATTAAGGGAGAAAAATTACTAAGTTTAACATATGAAGACCACTATTAAACCTTAGGATTACGTTGCTAAATAAACAATAAGGAAGAATAATTGAATGGTAGGATTTACGTGTAACTTTGAAAAGCATGTGAATTATTATTGTTGTTAACATCTTTCATTTGATATGAAAATTTAAAATTATACATTGCATATGAGCAACTTAACAACAATAAAAATTTGTGAGCATAAAATTTGTTGCAGCATGATTACGTAAAAAAGTTGATTCTATGTAATTATTGCACAAGATTGCTCTAAACTTTTGCTTTACATGAAATGTTACTCGAGACGACAAATGGATTAAGTTTGGGGGTGTGTAAACTCTAAATTATATAGATTTTTATAGTTGTTTATATCACTTTTTTACTTTAAATTTATGCTAATCTTGAGTATTTAATATTTAAATGGGGTGATTTCTGTTCATATTGAGACGGTGGGCATAATTTTAGTAAAGCATGCAATTCTATATTTTTTGTATTAATTTTGCATAGTTTCACTATTGTATGTTACATATTAATTTTCAAGTTTTAATTGTTGCAATTGGACCATTGAATTAATAAAAAAGGAAGCTTATTCAATTCATGCATGGGTATGAGTTAAAATTCATCTCAATTGGATGGCAAAGACAAGAAATTGAACATTCAATTTGATCTAGTGGAAACTGGCTTGATTAAGAAGAGCAAGACTGATTAATTAGATCACAAAACCATCCAAGTAGGAGAAGAGGAGCCCAAATTCGGCTAAGGCATGAAGAGTTGCCCAGAATTAGCTTTGGGATAATTAATTTGAAGGTCCCTGCACTTGTAAAGAAATAAAAAATCAGCTCTCAAAAATCAAAAACTAAAGGAGAAACCTAAGGGATATTCAAGCTATTTTTAGTAAACTCCTTAGCCATCCCTCTACTATAATACCACCCCTTACTTCCCAGTTATTCATCATTTAATAATCATTCATTCATCCATCATCCCTCTATCAATGCTCTCATCTTTTCCTTTCCACTCTTCGACGCATAAGCCTTCCATTTCTCCACCTCCCTTAGCTAGAATTTTCTCTTGATGAAAACCAACCTTAGCTGGCCAGCTTGAGGAGGAGTTTGTGGAGAAGCAGCCATGAGAATTAGAGGAAAACTCCATGATTAGTCACCAAACTTATCAAAGAGTTTTTTCTTCCTTTTGCTTCTTAATTATCCATATATCTTTGCAAATTGTTTTGATGTTTTTCCATTGATAATGATGACTTAATTTTGTTTAGCTAGAATAATTCCATTAATTTGATGAAATTTATTTTATTCATGTTTAAGATGTTCTATGCCTCAACCGTTCATGCTTTCAATTAAACTCATGCATGTATTTCATTCATTAAAATGTGATTGAATGCATTAAAATTACTTGATCAATCCTAGCCAGATGATGATTAATGGACGCAATAATTGAAAGATGCATGCTTAATTTAGATCCTAGCTCGATTGAATTAATGGTTCGTAATAACTCGAGAGAGCTCTATTACCTTGCATAACTTTTCGGTTTGTGTGTTTAAATTATTTCAAACCTAATCCGTCCTTGTTACTTCGCATAAACTCTAAGAACCCTTAGTTAAATATGATCATGGTAGTATGCATGTTTTTCTAAGTATAAGATTTCGAAAGGACTTATAATTGGTTTAAAGTTAATGAAAGATCGAGTTTCCATGGAATATTTTTCAGAACTTTATTAAGCATGATGAAAATGAACTAAGTCACATGTGTAATTATTCTAGCCTATTCATGTTATTATTGTTTAACCTGTGAAATTGTTGCTAAACTATCTCATTTCATTCATTGCATTTAGATTAATTCATTTGCATTTAATTAATTTACTGTAACACCTACCAATAAAAATTATTGTGTTTTGTTACCAACTTGTAATCTTTAATGTTGCAATTATTTGATTAACATATACAGTCCCTGTGGAGACGATAACTTTTTTACTTACTTATTACTTGCTAACAACTGTGCATACTTGCACAAACCTACGCGTTACATTTACCCACTATTTTTACTGGTTGTTTATATGCATTTACTGGTGGTTTATCCACAATGCGGTGTGTAGGGATGGATGAGTTCTGGGGAACTCTTACTGTGGTGTGTAAAGGAGTATGGATAGGAGCTTTTCTGTTAAACATGAATTGCATTGACATTCATGAGCGTACTCAAATAAACTGTCAAACTTTATATTGTTATATGATTGTAATTACTTTGAGAACTGTTATTTTGTATGCCTTGTCTTCTGTTTTGCACTAATTTTCTTGTGTTTAGACTCACACTGAGCTCTTTAAAGCTCACCCCTCTTATTTGAATCTTCATAGATAACCTGCAAGGTTAGAACATGGGCTTAGCATTCAAAGGTCTCGGCTCGAATAATTTTCGTTAAAAGTATATTAGACATGATATTATAATTTATGTTAGTTGGGAACTATATGATTTTATTTGAATTGTGGCATGGAACATAAATTTTGAGTTAATTTTGGCATGCATAATATTTAATTTGTTTAAGATATTGAACTTTGGAATCAAATTAAAGATGAATGAAATCAATTTTTTTTTTTAAATCAAAACCATGTCGATAATCAATTTTTCGCTGCAAAGTTTTAAATGAGATTTAAGTAGTAAATAATTTGGTAAACAACTTTTACGAGGTAAACATTAAAATCATTTTGTTTTTAGAAAATTGTATCTTTTAGTGAAAAATGAGATAACACGCTAAGTTTTTTTCCTTCAAAAGTAAATAAACATATTAAAAATATTTTTTTAGAAACACCGGTA
>CM025152.1:12057169-12069175 GCA_013467495.1 Gossypium gossypioides
TAAAGTCCACAAACAAAAATCACATAGTTTAAAAATCCATAAAATAAACCATCCAAGAGGCTCCACAGAATATTGAATCCAAGCCCTATGCCTGAGTACTACCTGAAAGGTTATAACACTAAAGGGGGTGAGCTTTTAAAGCATAATGTGGGTCTTTTAACAAATAAATGTAAATAAACACAATAAACACATAATCATCAATCAAGTAAATATTTCACTTTATGCACATGATCATGGTGATACTCTTTTATAAAACATTTATGCAATTTTATTTAAAACATCCTACCCATCACCGTTACACACCACAATCGAGTTACCCAGAACTCATCCATCCAAGCATTCCAATTTGTGAACAGTTTCACAAAAATGCAGATAATCTGCCACTTAAGAATATTGTGGATAAGCCACCATATTTGTAGATAAACTGCACTTGATAAAATTGTGGACAAGCCACCACTTTTGCAGATAAACTACGACTTATTCCTCCTTTAACATACCCCACCCCATACATGTGATGTGGCCATAAAAATAACTTTTTCACTTTAAAAATCACATTTTCACTTTGGCATGTAAGACATACTCATTATATCACTTATCATTTAAAATCACATAGACATGCTTAACATGTTATTCACATATTTACACAACATATATATCAATATTTCACATTTTATAAATCATGCGAAACTTACATTTGCAATAACATCACATAACATGATAATGAGCTTTTCATACATTTTATATTAATAATAATCAAGATCACACATCACACAAATCACAAAAACAACAATTTAGTTTCACTTCCTTGGACATTCCAATTCGATGGATTTTCATTCCTCTTTTCGAATACATAGAGTATTATTGATAAGCACCATTTCATAATACTAATAAATTTTTAACAACATGAAGCATATTTTCAAATTTTTTAATTAAGGTAGAACCCACACCTAATTGTACATCCGATGTGTTACAACTCTCAAAAATGCCTACACTAGGATCTATCTAATGGATCACCTAGTCACACAAACGATAGTCCTTCGCTAAAGTTTACCATAAACATCATAATAGATAAGTTGATTAAACGAATCTCATATTTGAAACTTACCCTTATGAATTAAGTATCATGATTCGTTTCACAAGTTTGACTATTTTCCATTTTGTTGTCGACTGGCCCTTCAAAAAGACATCTTAACTAAAAGTTAATAAACGAGGGAAAAATTCACTATAACTCTTATGAATATTCGGTCAAGAGAGAAACAGTTAGGGATGAGTGGTTATCATTCAACCCATGTACTTACTCTATCTCGGTCGAAAAAGAGAGATCGATGGATCATCTTAATTTTGATCTGGGAAAATTGAACGATCTAAAGAGGGGGTTAATTAAGAGTAAGTTTACAAAATAAAGACTTAAAATTTAAGAAACTAAGTGAAATGAATAGTGCATAATTTTATTTACTAAAAGAAATTATGTGGGTTGAAAAATGATGAAGAAAAGAGGAGGAAACACAACCGTTGGCGGTGGTGCTACGATGATGACGACCGCGGTGGTCCGACGATGGAGGCAGATGTTCGGTGGATGAGAAGAAAAGAATATGGGTTTGGACACTCACTTAAAAAAGGAGAAAGGAGAAGAGGGAAAAATAAGAAAAATAGAGGAGTAGTGCAGTGGTGCATGGTGGTTACCGCGATGGTAGAGGGTGATGCTAAGGGCGATAGTAGAACAAAAATAAGAAGAGAAAAGTAGGATAGGTGATGAAGTGGTAGGTCGAATGGTGATGTCTAATGGTGAAGGAAAGGAGGCCAAAATCAAAATAATGGTGGTTCAATGTGGTGCAAAAGAGGAGTGAGAGAGAAAAGAGAAGAGCAAAGGAAAGGAATTGCAATGAAAAGGAAAAGAATGAAAAGATGGAAAAAAAGGTGTTCTTCATCTTATCTAAGTTCAATGAACATCACACAAGGTAAGAGTGAAGAAAATGGTATGTTGAGGGGACAAAGGAGTAAAAAAGGGATCATGAGAGTGAAAAGGGGGCTTAATGAGGGAAGGTTAACTCACACACAAGGAAAGAATCTTTCCCCATGCATGGTAACTAGGTTGAATGACAAGTAGTGTTCACACTAGCTAAATTTGTAAAAAAATTAAAAAAATATTTAGGAGTGTAGGGAATTGTACATAGGACTTTTAGGAAACTAACTAAGTGCTTAACCACTTGACCACTCACTTGCTTATGATCATTTTAACAGAAAATATTTAAAAACATGGGATGACCTTTGCTAAGGGTTTAAAACAAATTTGCACCAAATACAAATTAATGAGAGGGAAGAGATTCAAACTCAGATCATCAATGATAGCTCCACCACTACTCAATCACTATAATTGATATTTATTTATTATCAAATGTGATAAGGTCATCTAAAAATATTCAGACGTGAGAATTCTCGGTTCATTAAACCAATTTTTACTAACTCAATTTTTAGGATGTGAGACAAATAAACGTTGGTGAGCGTGCGCATGCAACTAAAGCTAGCCTGGCTTACATCAAAAGGCCCCACAACTACTTAAGCATGGAGAATGTGATTAAACTATAGTTTGGGAATCTAGTTTTGTATTCCCGCCATGGTTTCAGCCTGGTAATACTCTATGACTTCACTATTTTCGTTTTGTACCCTCTAAAGGTTTGTCAAATGTTCTCCCTCCAAGGAACAAATCTGGCTCTTCAACTAGCGTATCGTCTTTTCAGATTCCACCTTCAAGGAATTGTACTTATTCTCTAATCTGTCACAATTCATTGTGGCAAATTAAGGTCTTTCTGACACTTAACAAGCATGTTTTACAACATTTTTATATGTTCTTATTTATTTTTAGTTTTTATTGCTTTGTGTTCAAATTATGCAAAATAAGCGTTTTTATGCAATTTTGAGTTATTTAACGACCTAATGGGCCACTATGGGCCTATGGATGATTTAACTAACCTATTTAGTGTGTAGGACACTATTTTCAGGCTTAGAAGATGAAGGATGACTACAGCGTTGTGACATCAAGGAGTGGTGATGCAACACCAAACTTTAAAGCCAAAATACCCAAGAAATGAAGGCAGTGTCGCGACACCGGTCCTTTGGTTTCACGACACTGAGTTACGAACTGGAGTTTTAATTAAGGGAATTTTAGTTTGCACAATGTACCTTAATCAGATTTTCTAGGTTGTTTAGCAACTATAATTAGGTCTAAGCATAAACTCTATAAATTGGCATGTTAAGTCTCATTTTAGGAGGCTTGGACAAGTGAGTTGCTTTAGTAATTTAAGGTTTGTAGTTTAGTTTTATTTTATTTTAGTTTAGTCCTTTTTATACTTTTGTTATTTTTTTTAACTTGGATTCGATTTCTATCCAAGGCTTTAATATGTTAGTTTTTTGTCACATCCCAAAATTCAGGTTAATGAACTGAGAATGGTCACATCTGAATTTGTTTTAGATGAGCTTTTACTCATTTTATAATAAGTATGTATCAAGTATAGTGGTTGAATAGTGGTGGAGTTGTCCTTGATGACTTGTGTTCGAATCCTTTTCCTCATATTATTTTCTATGTGGTGCAATTTTGCCTCAATTATGTCCATGTTTTTAAAATAAATGTTGTAGGAATTATAACAAACTATTGAACAGTCAAGTGGTTAAGTGCCTAGTTAATTTTCTAAAGGTCTTATGTTCAATCCCCCACATTCTCATGTTTTTATTTAATTTTTTGCTCATAAAACTTTGGTCAAAACTTCCATAACCATCCACTCCTAGTTACCATGCAAAGAAAGATTCTTCCCTCCTTTTGCTAGTCAACTTTCCCCCATAAACCCACCTCTCACACCACATGTTCCCCCTTGATCCACTATTCATGCCATTGTCCCCCAAAGCTTCCATTTTCTCCCATTTACCAAGCTAGAACTGTCCATCCCACCTAAGTTAGCCGCCATTCACTTTTTCTCACTTTGGTGTCTTCTCCTCCTCTCTTGATCAATTCCTACATTGCTCCTCCTTTCTCTTCCATTTTCTTCTTCTTTAAGCCACCATTGACCCTCTTTTCTCTACTTTTATTCCACCTTCCACTACCATTAATTAACCACACCACCTCCGTACCACCACCTCACTACTGCCGGACTACCGTCGTGACCATCATTTTTCCTATTTTTATTTTCTCTTCTCAAAAACTTGCCACTTTCACCTTAATCTCTATATTTTTAATTTTTTAAACCCTTGCCAGAATTTTATTTCTTTTATCCTAAAAAGGATCCTTTGCTATCAATTAATTCTTCAATATATCCTTTCTTTCCTCTTGATCTGTTGATTGAGCAAAGATTCGGTTAAGAAATAACGTTAATATGTGAAGATTTGGGTACTAAATCATCACTTCTTCCTCATCTTTTTATTAATATTTGAATGTAGTATTAGTGTTAGACATCATTTTTCTTTGATATTAACATCTCGTATATTGATCTTGTCTGAAGGGTCGATGGCTAAAAACTTGGAACACCTTTGACTTTTGGGAAGTGAATCACATCTCTGATTCTAGTCGTATTAGCGTAAGTGCGGTATTGGAAATTAAGATTAATCTATTTTTATTTTAAAGGATAACTTGAGTGATGATTTAATGATGGATTATTCATTTTGTGTTTAGATCCGATATAGATCTAATTAAATTTGGAAGTGGGCGTTAGAATGATTTTTTCGTATTGGAGTTGCGTAGATCGGGTGTGGGTTTTAACATTAAACAAAAATAAACCAATGTTTCATATTGATAAAATTATTATTATTTAAATTATGTTTGACAATGATACTTTATGTATCCATTAAGAGAGATAAAACCCATCGTTATGGACTATGTCAAGTAAGTGATTCGAAACCATTGATTTTTTGTGATATGTATGATGTGTGATTTGTTGATTATTAATGATAAGAAAATTATGAATATCTCATTCTCATGTTATGTGATCTTATGGCATAATTGATTTTCACATGATTTATAAAATGTGAAATTTTGGTACCATGTGGACATATGTGATTTGCATGTTAAGCATGCCTATGTGATTTTAAGTGAAAAGTGATATAATGAACATGTCTCACATGCCAAAGTGAAAAATGATTTTTAAGTGAAAAAGTGAGTTGGGCCATATCACATGCATGGGGTGGGATATGTGAATGGTGGAATTTTGTGGTAGTTTATCTTCACTAATGTGACACTGTTCACAATTTTGATTTGTGGTAGTATATCTGCGATTTTGGTGACACTATTCACAATTTGGTGTGTTGGATGGATGAGTTCTGGGGAACTCAATTTTGATGTGTAGCGGAGATGGGTAGGACTGGTTTCATAAAATCTGCATTATTTTACAAAATGTGCATTGATATGATCATGCATAGTATCAGTGTGAAATATTGAGTTATATGAAATTGATATGATTATTATGATTGTATAATATATATGTTTATATGTATGTGATTTTGTTTATGTTAATCTCACTTTGAGTTTTATAGCTCACCTCACTTTAGTTTTTTTATTTTACAGATAACCTCGAGTTTTGGATTCGATGACGACATTTGGAGGAGTTTCTCAAAAGTCTTTTTACATTAAAGTAATTAAATTTTATTTTGATATGTTGATATTTTGGGTTTGTAAAAAATTTTAGTATGGACTGTGTCTTGGGACTTTATTTTAGGGATTTTTCATTCTGATTTGCATAAATTGCTTGCAATGCATTCAGTTTTAAAAACTACATAAATTAGTATTTGATAAGATTTGCTGAAACTCGATTTTTAAAATAGAATCTATCAATAACACATTTTTCTACTACATTTCTGAAAAATGAATTTTTAATAAAATTAGACTTAATTTTCAAAATTATTAATGTTTACAAAGAGCTTTCTAAAGACATTTGATTTATGAAGTTAATATTTTCTATTTCCGAAAAAATGACGAGTAACCAAGTTCTCCAATTTTGAGTAAAAAGAAAAATGATTTAGAAGTTTGATTGAAAATCCTTTTAAATAAATGATTGAATGTTTACAATTGAGATATTATTTATTTCGATTCTTGAAATTTGCACGGTTATTTCTCTACTCCTTACTTTTATTCCAATTCCAATTGCAATCAATATAAAAAATGGACTAAATTTTCTACTCATTACTTTTATTTAATTTGTTGTTTTGCATGTTAAATATGAGTTTAGAAATTATTCTATTAAGATCCATGAGTAGCTAATTTCCTTAAGGAGATAAACGAACGAATGTGTGAATAATTAACGAATGAACAAGGGTTGAAATTCGAGTTAGTTGCCTTAAATTTTGTGCGATTAACCCCTAGGAGGTGACGCCTCTAGGAAGTAATTTAGGATAAACTAGATCGAGAGATAAGTTTACCGAGTAAATCATAAGTTATACCAATCAAGAAAGTGAAGAAGAGTGATAAGCATGTATTGGTCGATTAGTTAATTAGTTAAATGACGAGAGGCAATAACTAGTTAAATAATAGCTAACTCGATAAAACCCGAGTTCTAAAGTTAATTAGGATCACTGAAGGGAGTTGATCTCTTGCCTCCTTTATTAGATTATTTTTAATTGTTAAATTGGTTGATTTTTAGTTTAAATATTTTTTAGGTTAATTTGATTAATTGATGTTAATTGGATTTTTCGTAATATAGTTTTAAATCGATACTATTTAGACTTATTAATGTAGAGAATTAATTTTGGTTTAGTTCAACATCCCTTGGGAACAATCCTCAGAATTCTTCCCGAAGTCTTTCGTTGTAACACTAATCTATATTATAATTTGACATGTATACTTGCGGACACCGCTGCTTAAGTTCATATATTTTTGTTGTGGTATTTCCAGTCCAGATGTCTGCACATCTGGTAGCGATCAATCTTCTAGTTGGAGACGGATTCGGTGAGTTCCTAGATCTAGTGGGTTGTGGCCTTGCGTGTTTGACAATACTGGGCCAGCTCTGGATCTCGAATAGCCAAGGCAATTTCTAGCTGAGCCCGTTTAGATTCATTTTCATTGCAATATTTGTGAAAGGCCTAGTCAAGCAAGCCACACTCCTCTACAATTATCTGCTAGGAGTCCACTAACTCTGATAGAGATGGATGGAAAGCTTCAGAGGAGGAAGAGAGAGTGCAATCTTTTAGCTCTCAGGGCAGGCCAGTTTCCTATCGTTGGTCGATTTTGATTCGAGAGAAAAGACACTGAGCAACATTGAAAAGGTCTTTTCATGGGAACAAATTTGATGCCTCGCCAAAAGAAGAGGGATTAGGCCTTGAACAAGTAGGGGTGGACATTGGAGCAGGGTGGGCAGTGCTGGGAGTGGGCTCTTCAGGCATACCTTGGCAAATGGAGTTAAGTCCATCAGAATGGCGGACTCTGTCTATGTCTCGGGTTGAAAATGAAGGGCTGGTGGAGTGACTTCCATTTCAAAGTTGACTAGTTTCTTGCCCCGCCTACGACGAACCAACCTACTGCCACTACTCTCCTCAATTCTATGAGAGCCCCCTTCAGCCCTTAACCTTTTGCGGCTACTACTTCTTAGTTGCATCCTTGCATCCTCCGGTGCAATGGCCTCCTATGCCCTTTCTTTTAAAGCCTCCACTCCATACTACTTGTGGTTTGTGATGGTGTAGAAGATTGCGTAGAACCTGCAGCATTAAGATTAGGGTTAGCCATACGGGGAACCAAACCCCTACTAGAAGACTCACTTATGACAACTACTAGCGAGGTAGACCAACGTTGTGCGTGCATCTTATAAATAGAGTAGAACTATAAGGGTTCATCTTTCCTCCCTACTAACACAACGACATGGTCATTAGAGACATTATAGGGCCATGTTATATCGGCGGAGTGTATAACTTGGGGAGCAACTCCGACTGTGACATCCGTGTCCCTATAACTATTGGAACTTTGATTTTCAAGACAAAAATAAAATATTTTTCCTACAGCAATGAGTTCCTCCAGTGCCAATGCACAACTCAATTTCAAGTAATCAAACTGATTCGCAGCAGTTTTGTTATCTAGAGGTTGCCTGCAAGTACGGAAGGACACTCGAGGAATGGACCACTATATGGGGAAAGCCAAACCCACCCCTTAGCCTACTCTTCACCCGGATAAATTTATTTTTGTTGAGGTGAAGGTTTGAGGCCTAGTTTATGACCAGTGGCTCACATCCTTATCGAGTATTAAAGTGTACCATCCTAGCTGTGGCACCTCGAGTTGTAACTTTCAATTGATTGATTCACTAGAATACGTAGAGAATGAGTGGCTCATTCCTCAGTGTATAGTCGATGAAGTAAGCAACCAGAGTGTACCAGGTTGAACCTACTAGTTGTCTGGGAGCAACGTCGTACTCATTCAAAACGATACAAAAAAAGTGTTGCACTGGGAGGTGAAACCCAGCCTCAAACGGGTAGGTGGGCAAGAGGATACCATCGAAATAATCACTTAGCCGGTATTCACCCTGAACGATGCATAATTCGTAGGCAAAGTTGGGAACTTGTATTCCCCTAGCACCCAAATATTTGTGCATCTTCTCCTAAGCTATTGAACACTAGAAGGAGAGGGTCTCCACTGGGTACTTGCTTCGTGATTACTGGGCCCAACCCCATCACCCTCTACAACACCACCCCCTTAACCCCTCTAATTATGACCACCGTAGTTTATTCCATCTTCGTGGTGGATGATCTTAATTTTAACCATTTTGGTGAAATGAAAGTAAGAGAGAAGATTCAAAGATTACGTAGAGAAGAAAAGTTGAAAAGGAATTTAGATATTCAGAATGAAACTTAATCAGCAAGAAAATTTGGGGAAGATTATTCTAGATGAAAAGGTTTCCTTTCCTTATGCCTTGATTTATATAACCCAAAGTACAAGAGAAGCTTGAGTTCAAATTTGAAATAGAATGCCAGGGTCCTTTAAACCACAGCGGACACATGTCGGCTGTGGTAAGGGTTTTTCATAAACCCCTTGGAATGCAAAAGCAAGAGTATCTGCCAAAGCAATATGTCTTGCGATTATCTACCAATTCAGTATTTGACAACAAATCCTCCAAGTAGCATTATTTTAGGCATGAGAGTTCCTGTGGAAAATATTAAGATTATCCTTATGCAACTATCCTCTATGTATGGAATATAGAAAGATCTATCATTCATGTGGGATGGGTTTAAGGTGAATCAGAAATTAAGCACCAAAGAAAGTAAAAGTGTCTATCTCTAAGTTGAGAAGGGAGTTATTAAGAAAAGAGTAATTACTCGGAGCCCACTTCTAGACTTTTTCAAGAGAAGAAATTTCATGGACAAAATTTTCTTCAAGGGTGGGGGAGTTGTCACACCTGGTTTTTGCTAAAAGCCCTGAATGTAAGAAGAGTTGGGAGTTAACTGAATGAAAAGGTAAATTGACGGATTCTAGTGCGAAAATTAGAATTTTTAGTGGCTGATGGGCAATTAGTTGAGTCTTAATCCTAGTTTGGTTAAGATCGAATCGATTGGTTCCATAGTTGGAGACATAATGACTATTCATGGATGGCTTAATTGAGGTTGGTGACCGTGCGAAAAGAGTTATATATATTTGGGTAAGAATCCTTAACGAGTAGACGAAAAATCTTCCCAATTTTGTTCATCTTTTTCTCTTCAACATCATATTTTTCTATTGCTCGAAAGAAGAGAATGTTAAGGAAAGCTTTGCATTGGATAGTAAATATGAGATTACAGTCTGGAAAGTAGAGAATCTAGTAAGCTGGTAAGCACCTAAGCCTCACTGTACTCATGAATTTGTGGAAAGAGAAGTAATAACTCTTGAAAAGCTTCAGTATAATTATGGATTCTATGTTTTTAAGGTTTGAATAGTTTTGATTTAACTGATACACATGGTTTTCATGCTTAGCAGCCAGAACAAAGCAAGCTCTTGCGCTTTGGGAAGCTAAGCTGATGAGGACAGAGTTTAGGTGAGTTTCTGTACTCGACCTTTGGGTGGTTTGATTTATCGTAATTCGATGTAGCAGATTAAACTAGTTTTCAAATTTAAGGAGCTTGAATACAAGCATTTTTGTGATGTTTTCATTTAGTTTCTTTAGTTTTGTTTACATTCAATAAAATGTGCACATTGAGTCTTTTATTAACCTTAAGGGCCGAATGAAGCCTAAGGGAGAGCTAACATACTTTGTGAGTGTGCAAGAGATAATTAGCGAGCATTTCAAGACAATGTTGGACGATATGTTGCAACATGGGGGATCCTTTGTTGCAACAAAGAGAGCGTAATAGGAAAAGTAAGGAACTGCCTGTAATGTTGGGACACAGGCTTAAGGTGTCTCGACATACCCCTGAAGATGGCTACAGAGGGACATGCTGGTTGCTACATTGTGACAAAGGTCCTGGTGTGTCGCGACATCGACTCTATGACGAGAATAAAACACGAAGCATGGGCGTTTTGGTCTATATAATCAAACTTTAAGCTTGGGAAAGTCAGCTGCATTTTGAACCTGGTGTGTTGCTGCATTATGAATGACTACCTGAAGGATATAAATAGACCTCTCTTGCACACATTATGAACACCTTTCCATTAGCTTAGATTAATTTTTTAGGATTAGATTTGTTCTCTTACTTTCTTAGGTTTTTAGTTAATTTGTTTTCTTCAAGAGATCTTATTGTGGAGGAGATCAATTTTTGTGGATTCGCTCTATTCATCAATATCAACCAGGCTTTCTTAAACTCTCTACTTCAATTCATTCCCTATGATTAATTCTTCCATTCTTTCCATGTTTTTTTATGAGAGCCATAAGGAATCCTTCTATGGGGGATTAGCGAGTGGAGGCATGATCTATTAACTATTTTGTAAGGTTACTCAATGGATCTGTTTGGGAAAGAAAGAATGTGAAACAAACCCTAGGACTGACAACCTGAGGAAGTCATCAAGGTGGGAATTAACCCAAAATTGGTATTGTCAATTCATGAATACCTTTACCCCAAGCCAGTTTGGACTCTGAGGTCAGAAGATAAGTAGTTCTTGCTTACTCATTATGCTCGTGGAAGATTAGAAGATCATGTTAGGGTAGAGGCTAGTTGGTTGATAAGGAACCCGAGAAGATAGTTAGTTGAGATTGCCGAAGCAAACTGATCACCCATCCTTAGATTTGATTCAATTTATCTATCTCTATCTCTTGCAAATTTAATGCTTTGTTTTTTTTATTTTATTTTACTATTTTACTAACCCTAATCATATTTCTTATTTTACTCTGGTAATATAACTGACTTAAAGTATTAATTAGATCTTTAATTATTTAAGTTAAGATTGATTTAGTACTCACCTCCCTAGGGTACGATCCTCGGAGTACTCACATACTTTGTTGTAAAATCTATATTACAACTCGACCCGTATACTTACGGATACCGCCTCATAACTCTCTATTCTATTGCAATATTCACACTCTGGACGTTAGTGTAAGAGTATGCCCAAAGATCAATGATGAGATGGTTGTAATAACATACTTGATTTACCATGTTTATTAATATAAGGCGTTGCCATTATTATTTCAGTTTCTTTTCTGTGGTATAAATAAACTGTTTTATAATAATGTCCTGAGAATAATATGATTATTCTTAAAAAGATCCTTAGTCAATTATTATTGTTGACTAGGACAACAATAATGCATTAAGACTAACATGTAGTTGATTGATGATAAAGAGTTGTTATTGATATGGAGTGTCAAAATCAATACATTAAGACTGACCCGCTATGAGTATGTTTCTTGGATTATTATTTAATTGTCACAACATTACTCATAGAGATTAATATGTATATGATCCTCAGACTTGAGATCATCATTATCCCAACACCGTGAGTTCTATATTTTGATACAGTCAAACGTACACCATAACTGGTTGTTCTATAAAGGATGATGTTGTATATACCACAACCTATGTAGAGGGATATGATTGATCAATATAGGATAAGTCCCTCCTACATAATGGGAGTAATATCTTAGG
>CM025152.1:12076469-12100311 GCA_013467495.1 Gossypium gossypioides
TATTTTATATCTTTTAATCATTTTTATATTTATTTTATTTTACTTGATTTTATACAAGTCTATAAATTTGCAATTTTCTAAATATTTTCAAAAGACCACTACAAACGCTTTTTTACCAAAATCATTTTTAAATGAAATAATTAAGAATATTACAATGAGATTCTTTGGCATTATAATAAACTTCACAAATATTCAATTTTTAAATAATTGTTTTCCAAATAGAAAAATTAATTAATATTTTAAAGTTTTTAAGTTTCGTAAAAATAATCGAAATCTAGCTGCTTTAAAAAATAAATGTTTTCAACGATTTTAATGTGACTTCGAAGATTCGGTCATAACGTCTAGGCCAAGTTTGAGGTGTTATAATTAATGGTATTAGAGCCGAGTTCAAAACTCGGACTGTGGATTTTAAACGGGCTTGGATGTATCTTTAAAATGATATTTTTAGAAAAGTATTTTGCTATTATATCTAAATTTACATTTCCGAAAATCTGAGACTCCCAAATCCTATCCAAGATAAGTACTACTTATACTTGAAACTTTAGACTATGAGATTAAATACTTATTGATAGTGAAACTCTGATTGAAAACACTTAAAGTGATAACATAAGACTTGTTTCTAAAATTATCAAATAAAACTCTTAAAACTATCGATAGACGTTATAGATAGCCGAGGAGTACGGACTTAAGGTGCACGTCATTGTGAGGCTCTAGAAGTCTAATCTAGTGCTCGACTGCCTACACCGGATATTGGTGTCAATGAGGACGATCCAACTATGGATAACGTGTGTCAAGAGCCCGAGGGATTTGTTGATGAGGAGGCTAACCTTGATCCTATTGATGGTGCAATATCCCAAGCACTATTGAGGGTTTTACAACGAGTTGTTGGAGGCCAATATAATACTGGACGCCACAAGTATATAGCTAAGAGGCTTCGATCTAGTGAAGCCGAAGCGTTTAGCGGAGTTGTTGAGATGAACCATATGGTAGCAGAATTTTGGATGGCATCTACTGAGAGAATCTTAGATGATCTAGATTGTACCCCAGAACAGAAACTTAAGGGTACAGTGTCACTTTTGAGAGATGAGGCCTATTATTGGTGGCAATTAATTATGGAGGGTACTCAAGTTGATAGGATAACCTGGGAATAGTTCCAAGCTGCATTTAAAAAGAAATATGTGGGCTCGAGGTAAGTTGAAGCCTATAGACTTGAGTTCATTTAACAAAAACAGAGGGACAAAATCATATCTAAGTATGAGGCTGAGTTCTTGAGGTTGAACCGATATGCGCAGGGAATGGTAGCTTTAGAGTAAGATAAGTGTGTAAGGTTTGAGAACGGGTTGTGATATGATTTGAAGGTTCAAGTTGATATGTTGCAAGAGAGAGTCTTTGAGACTTTAGTTGAGAAGGTGAAGGTTCTAAAAGAGATTAAAGAGGCTAACCGAGAAAGAAAAGACATGATCAAGAATCAAGTTGAGAGGGACTTTGGCTCGGGAAATTCTAACCCGCGTCCTACAAAGAGTGCCCAGGATAATAGACCTCGATAGAACCCAGTTGCAAATGGTACTGGAAACAGAGCTTGAGATTGTGCTTACTATGGGAAACCTCATGGGGGAGAATATTAAAAGAAATTAGGTGCATGTTTGAGATGTGGATCTTTGGAACATCTAATGAAAGACTGTCCACAAATGAAGGAATAGAGGCAAGCCTTGTAACCCCAACAGAATCAGAATCAAAGGGGGCGTGGTAATAAAAAAGCTTGTAATACTAGACAGAGAGCCGTTGATCAGGTGCAAATCGCACTAATGTTAGATAACCCACCTTGGTTTATGCAGTGAGACATAGAGAAGACCGTGATGTAGGTGATGTCATCACAAGTACTTTTATAATTAATTATGTACAGTACTTTGCTTTGATAGATGTAGGTTCTACTCATTCTTATGTTGCCTCCTCTTTGTTTGATAATCTGTGAATTGTAGTGGAAGATACTGTTTGTGATATAATTGTACTTAGACCCCTAAGGTAGTCTGTGTTTGTAAAAACAATCTATAGAAGATGCTCCTTAGAAGTTAAAGAGGAATTGTTTCCAACTTACTTGATGGAGCTACCTTTTGGAAAATTCGACCTTATTTTTTGTATGGATTGGTTAAAGGAACATCGAGTGAGTCTAGATTGTGATACGAAGTGCGTTACTTTGAGAACTCTGACAGGAAAAGAGATTGTTATGATTGGGGAGTATCGAGATTACTCGTCCAATGTGATCTCTACTTTAGTGGCTAAAAAGCTAGTTTGTAAGGGATGCTAGGCTAACTTGGCATACATCTTGGATATGAATGTTGATGAGTTGATGATAGAGAACATTCGTGTCGTAAAGGATTTTCCCAATGTCTTTCCGGGGGAATTGTTTAGATTAACTCCGAAGCACGAGATTGATTTTGGGATCGAGTTACTACCTGGGATAGCTTCGATGTCCATAGCTCCATACCGCGTGGCAATGAAGGAGCTTAAGGAGTTAAAGGTTCAACTAAAAGAGTTGTTGGATCGTGGATTCATAAAGCTAGGTGTGTTACCTTGGGGAGCTCCAGTTTTGTTCGTAAAGAAGAAGGATGGATTGATGACACTCTGCATTGATTACCGATAGTTGAACAAGCTGACAATAAAGAACAAGTACACATTACCAAGGATTGATGACCTTTTTTATCAATTTAGGGGCACCATAGTTTTCTTTAAGATTGATCTATGTTCGAGTTATTATCAACTTAAGGTGAGAGAAGTTGATATACCTAAGACTGCTTTCAGAACTCAATACAGTCACTATAAATTCTTAGTGATTCCTTTTGGTCTTACCAATGCACTAGTCGCTTTTATGGACCTCATGAATTGAGTTTTCCAACCCTATCCTGATCAGTTTGTGGTGGTCTTCATCGACGACATCCTTATTTATTTTAAGATAGAAGCAGAGCATGAGGAGCACTTGAGAGTTGTTCTTCAAACCCTCCGTGAGAGAAATTTGTATGCTAAGATGAGTAAATGTGAGTTTTGGCTTCGTGAAGTGATGTTTTTGGGTCACGTGGTATCAGCTAAGGATATCCGAGTTTATCCAAAGAAGATTGAGGCTATTCTGGATTGGAAAAAACCTAAGAATGTTAGTGAGATTTGGAGCTTTCTTGGCATTACGGGTAATTATAGAAGGTTTGTGGAAGGTTTCTCTTTGATTGCAGCTCTTATGACCAAACTATTGAGGATGAGTGCCCCTTTCAAGTGGACTGAGGAGCAATAAGTTAGTTTTGAGAAACTTAAATTAGTGTTGACTCAAGCGCCTGTTTTGATTCAGCCCAAGTCTGGAAAGGAGTTTGTGGTTTTTAGTGATGCATGTCACATTGGTCTTGGATACGTGTTGATGCGAAATGGAAATGATGTGGCCTATGCCTTGAGATAGCTCAAACCGCATGAGTGTAACTACCCTACACATGATCTGGAGTTAGTTGCGACAGTCTTTACTCTTAAGATTTAGAGACACTATATCTATGGTGAGAAGTGTATTATTTACACGGATCAGAAAAGCCTTGAGTATCTCCTCACCAAAAAGGAGTTAAACTTGAGGCAAAGGAGATTGATTGAGTTGCTCAAGGACTATGATTACACCATCGAGTACCATCAGGGTAAGGCAAATGTTGTAGTTGATGTATTGAGTAGGAGGTCGATAACCGATTTGGGAGCAATGTTTGCTAGATTGAGTTTTTATGAGGATGGAGGTTTGCTTGTAGAGTTACAAGTGAGACCTACCTTAGTTGATGAGATCAAGTTGAAACAGCCTCTAGATTCGTCTCTTGTGCCACACATCAAATAAATTGAAGAAGGAAAGACTACAAACTTTGGGTTTAATTCGAAGGCAATTATGTGTTACCGTGGAAGGTACTATGTACCTTTGGATAGGGATCTGAGACAGTCTATTCTTCAGGAAGTGCATAATAGGCTATACGCTATGCATCCTAAAGGGAATAAAATGTATCGAGATCTTCAAGAACAGTACTGGTGGCTAAGACTAAAGTGAGAAGTGACCGAGTTTGTGGCTAAATATTTGACGTGTCACCAAGTTAAGGCTGATTACCAAGTTCCTTCTAGGTTACTACAGCCTATTCAGATTCCTTAGTGGAAGTGGGAATGAGTGACTATGGACTTTGTTAGTGGGCTACCTTTCACGCCTTCTAAAAAAGATTCAATTTGGGCAATTGTGGATAGACTGACCAAATTAGCTCATTTTCTATTGGTTCGCATAGATTATTCATTATTACAGTTAGTTGAACTATATATTTCCAAAATTGTGAGACTTCATGGGGTACCAGTACCGATCATCTTCGATCGAGATCCTCGTTTCACATCTCAATTTTGAAAGAGGTTGCATGAGGCTCTCGGCATGCAGTTGAACTTCAATACCGCTTTTCATCCACAATTCGTTGGACAGTCTAAAAAGGTTATACAAGTCCTTAAAGACACGTTGAGGGGTTCTCTAATTGATTTTCATGGCATTTGGAAAGAGCATTTGCAAATTGTTGAGTTTGCGTACAATAATAACTTTCAGTCGAGCATTCAGATGACTCCCTATGAAACTCTTTATGGTGACAAATGTCAAACACCTATATGTTGGACCAAATTAGGGGAATAGAAAGTCTTGGGCTTTGATTTAGTGTACGAGATTGAGAGTGCTATGAAGCTGACTCAGGATCGGTAAAGAGTGGCATCTAATCATCAAAAGTCCTATTCTGATTTGAAAATGAGGTATATAGAGGTCAGTGTTGGTGATCAAGTATTCCTTAAGGTATCACCATGGAAGAAGGTATTGAGATTTGGCCATAAAGGAAAGTTGAGTCCGAGATTCATTGGACCTTATCAAATTCTCAAGAGGGTTGGACGAGCGGCATATCAGTTGGAGTTATCACCGAAATTAGACCGCACTCATGACTTGTTTCATGTGTCTATTTTGAGGCATTATCGATCAGACCCATCTCATGTGGTTTTGATTAAGGAAATTGAGGTGTGTCCTGACCTATCCTTCAAGGAAGAGCCAATTCAAATTCTTGATCGTGAGATTAGAGCGCTGAGAAAGAAATATATTCCACTAGTAAAAGTCTTGTGGCGAAATCGTGGTACTAGTGAAGCCACTTGGGATCTTGAGGATGCAATGAGAAGTCAATACCCCCACTTTTTCCAACCAAGTAAATTTCAAGCACGAAATTTATTTTTAAGGAGGGTAGAGTTGTCACATCCCATGTTATTTTAAATAATTTATGTTCAAATGAACACAAGGAACAAAGTGGCCAAGTTGTTGAGTGTTTAATTAATTTCTTAAGAGTCCTAGGTTCAAGTCTCCTCACTCTCATATTTTTAATTAAATGTTTTGGTCAACCTTGTAATCCTATACCCACTTTCTCATCCATTTGCTGCCATGCATGGGAGGATTTTTTTTACTTTCTTAACAAGTTAACATGCTATAAGTTCACAAACATGATCCACTTTTTTCTTGTCCCCTCCACATGCCCTTTCTACATCTTTGCCTTATGAACCAATTAATTATACCTAGACAATTATTTTTCATCTATTGAACCTTTTTTCCCAATTCACCTCATCCTATTGTTGTCCCTCTTTCTAGCTCCTCCTTTTCTCACCCTTTTTCTTTCTTTTGGCCACATTTTCCACCACCTTTACCGTAACTCTTCTCCTTATTTTCATCATCCTTCACAAACTGAACCACCATCAGACCACTATCGCATGTAAAATGGTGTGTGATTTGTGCGAGTATACATGTCGGTTCAAGTAATAAAGTGATGAGTGAGTATCGTTCCCACGAGGATCGGATTGAGGCACAAAAGTTGTTAAGTTCTTCTAATAAAATACGATCAATGCTATGGAAAAATTCAATGCTAAATATGTTGTGGCAATTAGTGGAATAATGATGTATACAACATGTGGAATTAATGACTAACTAGAAATGCTATGGCAAAAGTGGAAGAAAAAATGTAATGGCAATACGAGAATGATTATTCGAATAGACTGTAAACAAAGAAATAGACAACTAAATATACTGTGACAAAAATACTACGACAAAGAATAAGGATAGAGTCATGTTTATTTGGAAATGTTGGGATTACCCAGAATTGAACATTACTGTCAATAATGCCTTGGCAACATCATGTCTCATTTACTGTATAGAAGAGTTCTAAAATGGTCTGCCTCTCGCGAGGACAAAACCTCAAGTTACTTTGCCCGTGTCTATAGGCTTTTTACATATCTTGTATGGGTTCCTTCTGTATGATCGTGACTCTATGTCTAGAGTCGACTACAAGTGTCACTCAAATACTTGCTCATTTCATTCAACTTTAATCCAGCCAATCCAACCCTTTTGGAACTAGACTCGCTTTTTAGCATACGAACAACCTTCTATGTTTAGAGATCGTTGCATTTTAATTTAAGAGATAAGAAAAATAAAATGAAACAGTAAAGTAAATGAGATATATACGACATTTATATACAATTAGGGGTTCATCGAAAGTAATCCCAACCCTATGAAATTTAGCTCATGGGCTGGGAATTAAAATTCCAAACCACAATATTATTTGACATCATGTTCAACTACTACAATTTAGTCTTTCAAAGAAAATAACCGAAGAACTTCAAGAAGAAATTTTAGCTTTCCTAGTCCATAGTTCAACAGTATAGCATCCTTGTGATGGCTAAAAAGGACTACCTTCGACTTCCTATCCCTTATGTAGTTGAACCCTTATTCACGCCTAAGGATCTCTCTCACTTTTTATTCCCCTTTTGTGTGATCTCCTTGTTCAATTTTTATAGATAGATTAGGCTAGGGTCGGCTAACAGCTCGTGATTATCTTCTCCTCTTTTAAGGAGTTTATCTGGTACTAGCTTGAATTTGAATTTGAACTGCAACACGAAAAATGTTGACTTGGTCTTCTCGATATTGCCATGGCATCCATGTTGGAAAACTTTCTGCACTTTGCCCTGACACAACATCACTCATTTATTTCCTCCTTCCAAAACCTGTTCCTACCACACCGACACAAAAAACTCCACCACTAGCGATTAAAAGCACCCAATTCCCACACAGTCCAAGTCCTAATACAATATTAAAAATGCTAACTAAAATGTCCTAAAATGCAACAAAATGTACTTGAGTACAAGTAATTAGCTAGGTCTAAAGGCATGAAATATAACTCTTTTCAAGAGTTATCACACTCGCAAACCTTAGTTATTGCTTGTCCTCAAGCAAAATACACCTAACTGAATGAATACACCCATCTTGACTTGGCAAAATATACTTTCTTGTACTGCCTAGCTATTCGAAAAAAAAACAATTTATACCTCCATTCTCAACAATCTTCTCTTTTCCTAAAATTGATTCAATTGTCAAAGGTTTGATAAGAAAAGCTAGTGCAAAAATTTCTCCCTAAAAGCAAAATTTCTTAAGTACCCTTGCATTATCTATTTCCTCCTATAGCAAATATCTTTTTTTATTTACTTAGTTCATTTGTTACCTAAACAAAAGTCACTTGGTTAAATTCAATATCAAAATATGTTATTTTTCATATAATTTTTTTCATTGAAAGTAAATTATTATTATGGAATTTATCATGTCACAACATTCTTTGACTTGACAATCACGATGGAGCATACAACGGATTATCGAGTACTCAATCATGTTACAATTTAAACCATAAGTCACTCACGAAGCTAAGGGTTTTAACTAAAAAGATGGATTAAGCACACAACTACCTCCTTAGCTATTCAGTCTTTTGCTACAACGGAATTCCCTTTAAAGTTATACCACACACTCTTACTTAGGTCCTGAGAAGTCAAGTTTTCTGGTCATGAGAGGCAGGAAATGTTGCTGTGGGAATACGTGTGGCAGGGGAAGCTTGAATATGATGGGATGTTGCGGCAAACTTAATTCCTCATAGCTTGGAAAATATTGTTCATGTTATCCCACCCTTATTGGGGTAATGTCCTCAGCATTATCTAAAGGCGCATTTGTTGTCTTACATAGGGCAAAAATAAGGGAAGGAAAATTCAAACTTTCGGCATTTTTATCAGCACACCCATGGACCTCTTAAAAGATAATCTTCCCAACATTTATATGTCTTTCTTGTAGAATAAAATGCAACAGAAACATTCTTTCTTTCAAAACAGTCATGTTATGCATAGACGGCATAAGACAACTCCTTAAAAAGTGATACCACACCTTCCCGATTGGTTTTAATGCAGCTCTTTCAACCGTGTAACACTCCTGGCTTGAAATAATCCACTACGTTCCTTCAATGCATAAATCCTTTTATACTTTTGCCAACCCTTCTGGTGTAATATTCTAGGCAAATTTAACATGCTCATCTCTAACCTCCTCAATGCCGAACTTCGCATTAATATGATCTTCGTCGAATGGCACAAGTTTACCCCGCACATAAATAAAGGGAGAATCTGGGGAATTTACTTGAGCGTAAAACTCTCTTACCATTTTACCCAAAACATCCCCTGGGTGTAGACAAAATCTGCTCTAGTTATGCTTTTCCATAATTGATGATACTAATTCATCGTACCCCATGTTCGGTTCATCCTTCGGAAAAAATCCCTATTCAAAACAAAATGGCCGTGTTAGAATATTAGTGAAATACCTTGTGGCTACGGCATCATTAAAGAATATCTTTGGTTGCGGAGCACCAGCATGCGAAGATTCTGCTGCTTTAGTAGTACTTCTTACACTCGCTATAAAGAAAAGGTCAGGGAAACAGAAAAAGAAAAATAATAGAGTAAAAAACAAATAGCAGAGAGGTTCAAGACGAGAGGACTGTAAAAATGTGAACTTTGTGAGAAGAGGGAAACATGAAGCAATTGGTAAAAAGGGATAATGATGACAATTTTTAAGGAATGGAAAACGTGAAGGACAAGGGTTATGACATGGAGGAAAGGTTAAAAATTGACAAGACTTTTAGGGGGAAAATGAAATAATGAAGCCCTACATTGTGGGCCTCATATTTTGGTTTTCCCAACATTGACTAAATTCATTGCCTGAAAACATCTTTCTTTTGGAATTTTCTAACTGGTAAAATTTATTAACACCTCATCATTCAGTTTGTCATGGCATAACATTTCTTTGTAATGTCGCGGCAAACTGTAGCTCTGCATACACTTAACAAATCTTGCTCCTGTTCATAATAATAATAATAACAGAAATGAAATTGCACTAAACATAATAATAATAATAATAATAATAATAATAATAATAATGGGAAATAAAATAGAAAAACTTCTTATTAAAAAAATTCAAACATAAAAAAGGCTAATGCTTTACTTGTCACGCTCTATAGGAGCACTACAAGAATGCTTTAAGCATTGTCCATTAACCTTGAATGTAGCCCCTGGTCTTACGTCTTTAACAAAGACAACAAAATGTGAATATAGTTAAATTACTTCAAAAGGTCCTGACCATCGAGATTTTAACTTATCAGAAAATAACTTGAGTCTAGAATTAAACAATAATACCCGCTGTCAGGTTCAAATTGCCTTGGTAAAATTCTGGCGCCATGGCATCGCTTGGTCTTTTCCCTATACAAACGAGCATTCTCATATGCTTGTGTTTGAAACTCTTCCATTTCATTCAATTCTAGAAATCTCTTGCTGCCAGCAGCAACCCAATCCATGTTTAGTTTCTTAATCACCCAAAACGCTTTATGCTCAAGTTCAACAAATAAATGACATGGCTTAACGTAAATAAGTTTAAAAGGTAACATCCCTAGTGGTGTTTTAAATGTAGTTCGGTAAGCCCATAGAACATCATCCATTCTAGTAGACGAGTCCTTTCAAGATGGATTCACCACTTTTTCCAAAATTTTTTTAATTTCTCTATTAGAAATTTCATCTTGGCCATTCATCAGATGGTGATATGCCATGGCAATTCTATGTTTCACCCCATACCTGCACAAGATATTGGCCATCAGTTTGCAATCAAAATGGGATCCCTCGTCACTGATAATTGCTCTCAGTGTACCAAATCGTGTGAAAATATTCTTACGCAAAAATTTCAATACAGACTTAGCATCATTAAAAGCTAGGGCTACTACTTTTACCCATGTAGAAACATAGTCTAATGCTAAAATTTTGTATAGCTTGCCTACTAATGGTGGAAATGGACCCATAAAGTCTATTTCTCATACATTAAATAGTTCAATATCTAATATACTTTGCAATGACATTTCCTATCTCCTAGACACATTTCCTGTTCCCTGACAACAGTCACACGACTTATAGAATTCATGAGCATATTTAAATAAACTTGGCCAATATAATCCTAACTGGAGTACCTTGGCAGCTATTTTTATTCCTCCAAAATTTCTTCAATATTGTAAGACACTATACATCTCATCATTCAGGACACACTTCTGAATTATTTGATCTGCACAATGGTTGAATAAGAATGGTTCATTCCAATAGTACTGTTTGGCATCGTGAATAAATTTTAATTTTTTCTTAGAACCAAAGTCAAGTGACATTACACCACTTACTAATAAGTTTACTATGTCGATGTACCAAGGTAATGCCTTAGCTTTGAGAAACTATCATCAGGGAATTCTTCCTTAATATATTTCTTACTTTCATCTTCATTACTCGATTCTATTCTTGGCAAATGGTTAGCCACTTGATTCTTTGTTCCCTTCGGATATCTAATTTCTAAATCAAACACTTGTAACAAGAGTACCCACCTAATCAATCTCGGCTTGGCATCTTTATTTCGTACCAAGTATTTGACAGCCAAGTAACACTAATTGGTGGTGGCAATATTTTGATCACTTCTATCTTTGCCCTATCCACTTCAATCCCTAGCTGTGACACCCTATGTCCCAGGACAATACCTTCACGGACCATGAAATGGCATGTCTCCCAGTTTAATACTAGATTCGTTTCTTCCCAATGACATAAAACCATTTCCAAATTTCTTAAGCAATCTTCAAAATCATTTTCGAACACAAAGAAGTCAACTATAATAACTGCAAGGAAATTTTCCACCATGTCCGAGAATATTATCGTCATGCAGTGCTAGAAAGTTGTTGAGGCATAGCATTAACCCGAACGACATCCTCCTAAATGAGAAACTGTTACATGGACACGTGAAAGTTGTCTTCTCTTGATCATCAGGTGCTATGGTAATCTGATTATATCCTGAATAACCATCTAGGAAGCAATAAAAAGTTATACCAGCCAATTTGTCCAACATTTGATCGATCAATGACAGTAGTCCATACACACTCTTCATCCCATAACCATACGAGTCAGTATGAGCTCATTGTTGTCATTACTTACTACCATGACACCTCCTTTCTTGGGTACACATTGCACAGGAGTTACCCACAAACTGTCGAAAATTGGGTAATTTCCTTGATAATTTCCAGCATCAAGCCACTTGATAATTTCCTTCTTGACAACTTCCTTCATAATTGGACTCAGGTATCTTTACTGTTCAATGGATTTGCTATGGCAATCTTCCAATAAAATTTTGTGCATACAAAATGCAGGGCTAATTCCCTTTATATCAGCAAGGATCCAAACTAGTGTTCTTTTAGATCATCGTAACACTTATAACAACCTGACCTCTTGCTAAGGTCTCCCAAATATGCATATTTCAAATGCTTTGACTGAGGCTTTAACTCTAGAATGGGAGATTCCTCTACAGATGGTTTAGAAGGTTTAAAATATTATTCTGTCAAATCTAGGGATTCAAATTTCTTCACTAGCCTATCCATTATTTGTTGGGCTTCCATAAATTCACCAAGCTCTTCAAAACTTGTTGTATCATCTTACTCCATTAAATTGTCTTCACTATCAAAATTGTCGTAGCAAAATCAAGCCAATGGTGTAACATTCCTCATTCTTATCCGTGCATTTTAACGTATTAAACGCATTAAAAGTAACCTGCTGGTCATTCACTCTCATGGTTAGCTCGCCTTTCTATACATCAATTAGGGTTTTTCTAGTAGCAAGAAATGGTCTTCCAAGAATAATTCATACATCACGGTCAGCTTCACATTCTAAAATAAGAAAATCTAAGGGAAAGATAAATTTATCCACCCTTACCAATACATTTTCAATTTTACCTTCTGGATGGGTGTAAGATCGGTCAGCCAATTACAAGTTACTGTGGTAGGTCTCACTTTCCCAATTCCTAGCTTCCTGAAAATAGACATAGGCATTAGATTTATATTTGTGCCTAGATCACATAATGCTTTTCCTACATAATGATTTCCAATTGAACATGAGATAGTGAAACTCCCTGAGTCCTTCAACTTTGGAGGAAGTTTTATTCATCAACATTGTTGTGCACCCTTCAGTGAGAGCAACAGTTTCAAATTCTCCCAATCTACGCTTTCTGGACAGTATTTCTTTCAAGAATTTCACGTAATTGGGCATTTGCTCCAAAGCTTCTACTAATGGTATGTTGATATGGAGTTGCTTTAAGATCTCAAAAAATCTTTTAAACTGAGCATCTTGTTTGGATTTATGGAATCACTGAGGAAAAGGTAGAGGTGGTTGTCCTTCAGATTGCTGATATTGTTTTGTTGGCAATCTGATCTGGTTCTACCACAACATTCTCCTACTTATCATTCTCAGATGATTTATGTTTTTCAGATGATTCTGGGATCTATACCTGATTGTTACTTCCATTATCCTC
Organism: Gossypium gossypioides; assembly: GCA_013467495.1. NCBI lineage: Eukaryota > Viridiplantae > Streptophyta > Magnoliopsida > Malvales > Malvaceae > Gossypium > Gossypium gossypioides. Next base: position 12,089,200 of record CM025152.1, read on the forward strand.
TTTTGTCGTGGCATCGTGAACAACATCACTCAATTGAGTTACACTTCTAAGGATGATTGCTTTGCAGTGCTCATTGCCTTTAGCTCTTGAATTCTTAGTATCTCTCGGCACTGCTTCTTGTGGCCTTGAATTTAAAGCATTCGCTATTTGTCCCACTTGATTTTCCAGTGCTCAGAAAAACACAGCTTGACTCTAAATTACAACATCATTCTTTGCCATATATTCCTTTAACAAGTCTTTAATAAAATTAGAAAATGATACCTGACCTTGTTGAGCATTTTGCCTCGACTTATGATGATTATAACCAGGTGGTGTATAGTTGATATTCTATCTTATGACATTGTTGAAATTTCTTGTACCTTGATTACATGGGTTTAGGATGCTACTTCCTCTATGAATTATAAGTGTTGGAATGAATTGCTATTCTGATTAGAATTACCCATGTAATATACTGACGCTGGGTTTGATGGGCATTCATCAAACACATGATTTTCCCCTCAATAAACACATGACGACTCTGTTCATTTCATCTCATGGACTATAGTTGGATTTTTCATGGTTTTAATCGTATTAGCTAAAGAATATACTATGGTTGTTAACTAAGTGATTGAATTAAGCTTGATGGTACCAGCAGCTCTTTTACTCGTCCCAATTCTCGTGGTCAGATATTGATAATCATTATTGGCAATCATTTTCAAGATCTCGTATGCTTCATTATAAGTTTTGTCCAAAAACGTACCGTTGGCAGATGCATCAACTACCATTCTTGTGTGCACATTCAACCCTTTATAAAACATCTCCATTTGAGTCCAGTGTTGGAATCCATGCACTGGACATTTCTAAATTAAATCTTTAAATCATTCTCAAGTTTTATATAACGTCTCATCCTCCATTTGTAGAAAAGATGTACTATCGTTTCTTAACTTGGCATTCATAGTAGGCGGGTAATACCGTAGTAAAAATCTCTAGCAAAGATCATTACATGATGCCACTGCTCCCGACTGGAAAGCTTGAATGATCTCTTAAAAAATATGGAAACAGTTTAAGTCGTAGGGCATCTTCAGCAACACCCTGCTGCTTGAATGAATCACATACTTCTAAAAAAAGTCTTAAATGTAATGGTGGGTCTTCAATGGAGAGTCCATCATACTGTCTTATAGTGTGTAACATCTGGAACATTACTGTCTTCAACTCGAATTATTGAGCTTGTATGGTTGGTCTGACTATTCCTAGATTCAAATCATCCAACATTGGGACGACATGTTCTTTATAGTCCAACGGTAGGATTTTCATTGCGATCATTTGGATTACCATTAACATCATTCCTATTTCCAACCATTTTTCTCAATTCTTTTCTCTTTCTCCGTAAGGTTTTCCCAATCTTTGAATCAAAAAGGTATTCTGTGTTAGCAGGAATACCTCTTCTCATGCACTAATGGTAAACCTGTAAAAAGTAAATACACTATGTTAAATAAAACTACTAAGTAAAATAACCAAACCAAATTTCATCAAATTCTTGATCCTTGGCAACGACTCAAAAAAGTTGTGTGTAAAATGATGTGCAATTTGTGGAAGTATACACGTTGGTTCAAGTAATAAAGTGATGAGTGAGTATCGTTCACACGAGGATCAGATTGAGGCATAAAAGTGGTTAAGTTATTATAACAGAATGCGATCGATGCTATTGTAATACTCAATGTTAAATATGTAGTGGCAATTAGTGGAATAATGATGTAAGCAATATGTGTAATTAATGACTAGTTGGAAATGCTATGGCAAAAGTGGAAGCAGAAATGTAATGGCAATAATGAGAATGATTATTCAAATAGATCATGACTATAGGCTTTTTAGTTATCTTGCATGCGTTCCTTTTGTATGATCGTGACTCTATGTCTAGAGTCGACTACAAGTGTCACTTGAATACTTGCTTAATTCATTCAACTTTAATCCAACCAATCCAACCCTTTCAGAATTAGACTCAATTTTTAGCATATGAATAACCTTCTATGTCTAGAGATCATTGCATTTTAATTTAAGAAATAAGAACAATCAAATGAAACAATAAAGTAAATAAGATATATAAGACATTCATAAACAGTTAGGGGTTCATCGAAAGTAATCCCAACCCTATGAGATTTATCTCATGGGCCGGGAATTAAAATTCCAAATCACAATATTATCTGATATCACGTTCAACTATTGCAACTCAATCATTTGAAGGAAATAATGGAAGAACTTCAGGAAGCAATTTTCGCTTGCCCAGTCCACACTTCAATAGCACAACGTCCTTGTTGTGGCTAAGAAGGACTGCCTTCGACTTCTTATCTCTTGGACAACCGAAAACTTATTCGTGCCTAAGGATCTCTCTCACTTTTTCTTCGCCTTTGTGAGATCTCCTTGTTCGATTTTTATAGATAGATTAGGCTAGGGTCGGTTAACAGCGCGTGATTATCTTCTCCTCTTTTAGGGGGGTTATTTGGTAGCAATTTGAATTTTAATTTAAAGTACTACGCAAAACATGTTGACTTGGTCTTCCCGATATTGCCACAACATCTGTGCTGGCAAACTGTCTGCACTTTGCCCTACACACAACTTCACTCTTTTATTTCCTTGTTCCAAAACCTGTTCCTGCCACACCTACACAAATAACTCAACCACAAGTGATTAAAAGCACCCAATTCCCACACAGTCCAAGTCCTAATGCAATATTAAAAATGCTAACTAAAATGTCCTAAAATGCAACAAAATGTACTTGAGTACAAGCAATTAGCTAGGTCTAAAGGCATGAAATATAACTCTTTTCAGTAGTTATCAACCACCACTTTGTCGACACTCACTCCACCCATTTTTTCTCTAACACTGCCCTTGCACCGCCTTACACCCTCGTGACCACCACATTGTGCCACCATCAAAAGTAATTCTTTTTCCTTTCTACTCTCCCATTTTCTTTTCTCTCTTTTGATTTTCTCCTCCCTCACTCTTGTGTCGCATCATCTCTCTCTCCCTCTGATCGCATCCGGACGTACTAACATCTAGTGTATGAATACTACAACTAAAGATTGGAATTGAGGCGGTGTCCGCAAGTATATGGATCGTCTGCAAGGGAGGCGAGTAGTAGATTAAAGTTAACCCAAACACAAATAGAATTAATTAGTAATCTAAATAAATCATATTACAACAAAATGTAAAGAAGAGAATTTTTGGGTTTTTATGAAAGAATAAGAATTGCATAAATAAAGTGAACTTCAAATAATTAAAATCTAAACATGGGTGATTAACTCACTTCAGTAGTCATAATCAACTATCGTCTCGGGCTTTCTTGTTCAATCAACTAGTCAATACCCTAGTAGGATCTTTCGATACATCCACTAAAATACCGAGTCAGCAAGAACGACTTGTCTTCCGACCTCATAGTTTAGACCAGTTCACGATTAAGGTGTTCACGGATAGGCCGTACCAAATTTGGGTTAATTCCCACCTTGATGGCTTCCTAGGGTTGTCAGGCCTAGGTTTTAGATTCTTCTTTCCCTAAATAGTTGATCCGTTATGAAATCCCTACAAAACAGTTAATTATTCATACCTCCACTAACTAATCCCCCATAAAAGGATTAGTTCCTCATGGAATCTAGAACACAATAAACTTGATAAATAAGATATGCATAAAGAATAAATCAAGAATAAGGTTTAAGAGAATCATAATTGTATTTGATTGGTGAAAGCGCCAAAATCCACAATAGTTTGATTACATCAACAAATCAAGTTCTTTGAAGAACACGAATGAAAAAAACTGAACAAGTGTTCAGGAGCCTATTTATAGAGTTAGGGTTGTCGTCGTCCTCAACCCTAGGTTAGCCGATGGTCTTGTATTTAACTTTTGATTCTGTAGACTAAAACACCCCTAGCTCGTAAGTGTTTCTCGTACAAAACCAACGTCGTGACACCCTAGTGCCTGTGTCATGACATCAAAGTCAATATGCTCAAGTTTAGGGTAGCTTCTAAGTGTGTCGCGACACCGAAGGTAGTCTCTAGATTCTTGCATTCTGCTTCCTATGTTGCGACATCAAACTTCCTATGTTGCAACACAGCGATCGGTATTCAATTTGTATGCCCTCTAATGTTCTCCTGCACACTCACTAAGTACATTAGCTCACCTTTGGGCCTAATTCGACCCCTAAGGTCAATAAAAGACTCAAAATACACTTTTTATTGGATTTAAACTAAACTATAAAAACTTAATGAAAATGCTTATATTCAAACTCCTCAAGTGCGAAAACTAGTTTAATTTCCTACACCGAAATACGATAAATCACCCTTCTTCTCCCCTTCGTTGGGTCCTAGCTAAATCGTCGCCGCCGCACCTCTATCGGCTTCAATGACCTTTCTATTTTTCTTCACTATTTTTTTGACCTCTTTCATTCTCTTTAGTAATTGAAATCCCATATCCCTATTTCCATTAGTTTTAAATTATTTCATTTAAATGTTGTAACTTGACTCACTCTTTCAAGTGATTTTTCGCTAGATTCAATCTTTTCTCCGACTCAAGACTCCAATAATCCAATATCCCATCTGATTCAATTGAGTTAGGGTGAGTATGGTAGTGGAGTGAAAAAAACACTCCTTCCTCTCTCCTTTTCCTTAAGACTGAATGTATTTACAGGCCATGTTACATTTGTTTCCTTCAAATGTTATCATATTGTATACTAATTTTTGTTAAAGGGTCGACTGATACCAAGCCAGAGAGTTACTAACATTTGGAACATATTACGATTGACATCTATAAGGGTGAATATTGATCGGAGTGTTATTAAATGGACTTATGCCATATAACATTTAAAACAACCTCCCTAATTGAAAGATCGTTTTTGTTGATAAGTAGGTAACTTATCGAGTAGATCCAAGTGTGAGCGTTTGTAGAGTGGTGTTTTGCTTTGGATCTACAAACAAGTGTGGGTTAACTTACTAGAAAAATATATATAATATTGGGTGATAGATAAAATATAATTATTTATAATTGAAACCTTGTTAAAAATATTTATAACATGAGAAGTTGATAATACACAATGTATTTCAAAAGGGAGGCTAAACCTATTAAAAGGGTAATACTCAAATAAGTACCCCAAACAGATCATATGTGATATTTAGAGTGATTTAATAAATATTGTGAAATTATGTGCATATTCCCATTTCTCATGACATGTGATATGACAACATTATATGATAGGCATAATATATAAATCATGCCACCGATATTGAAATTGAGACATAATTGCATGTTAAACATGCCCTACATGATATTATCCGATTTGCATGTTCAACATGCCCAATGTGACAAGTGATATCTTGAAATGAGTAAAATGTTTATTTATGTTCATTATGACCATACCACATGCATAGGGTGGGATATTGTAAGGAGGAGGAATTGGTGGCTTTATCCACAACCTACATGGTAGCTTTGTCCACAACCTACATGACAGCTTGTCTACAAATATTGGTGGCCTCGTCCACATTGAGTTTTAGGATGGATGAGTTCTGGTGAACTCTTTTTGGAGCATAGTGGTGATGGGTAAGATGTTTTATAAAAACTTGCATAATTGTTTTACAAAAATTACACTACCATGACCATGTGCATCAAATTCTATTATGTTATATAATGAATATGTGTTTAACTGTTATTTAACTTCTTGTTATTTAATTTGATATAAGACCCACACTGTGCTTTAAAACCTCACCACATTAGTTCTAAACCTTTCAAGTAATACACGGGCTTAGGGCTTGGACTCGGCATTCGGAAGAGCCTCTTAGATGGATATTTTAATAATGGGTTTTTTAACTATTTTTTTATGATATTTTGGAATTTGGGATTTTGGACTATTTAATTGGGTTGTTTATTTATTTTACAATTTTAAACTGCCATACATGCATGCTCGATGAATTTACAAATATTTTATATCTTTTTAATCATTGTTTTGTATTTGTTTTATTTTACTTGATTTTATACAAGTCTATAACTTTGTGATTTTCTAAATATTTTCGAAAAACTGTAACAAACGATTTTTATCAAAATCATTTTTAAAGGAAATAATTAAGAATATTACAAAACCTACACTTAAATGATTTATGACGAGATTATTTGGCATTATAATAAACTTCACAAATATTCACGTTTTAAATAATTGTTTTCCAAAAACAAAAATTAATTGATAATTGAAATTTTTTGAGTTTCGTAAAAATAATCGAAATCTAGCTACTTTAACAGATAAATGTTTTCAACGATTTTAATGTGACTTCTGAGATTTGGAAATAATGTCAAGACCAGGTTTGGGGTGTTACGAATAAAAAAATGAAATAAAAACATATAAAAATGCTATAAAAGAAGCTCGTTAGTGCTGAAAAGACCTCAATTTTCCATAACAAATTTTGTCAGATTAGGTTCAGGTGGATCGTTTTGCATCAAGTGACATTTGCGTTTCAAAATTCGCTCCGGATTAGGATATGTCTCTATTGGTATGCTTCCACTTCGGGTGAAAAACTGAAATTAGAGACAGAAAAATAAAAATTAGTAATTTAAAAGTTGAATAAGATAATAAAAAATAGTATGTATAATTTTTAATTTTCCTATTTATCCTACTAATTGCAGAAAATAAATTTAAATTCAATGTCAAAACCTTCCCGACAACGATGCTACAACTTGTGCAAATAAAAGTATATAAAATAAGTGTGGAACTTGCAAGCGAAAAGGTCATATTGTAATCTAGTTTAGTGTTAAAATGAAACACTTGTAAGTATTCCAAGGATTATACCCAATGGAAGTTGAATTAAATCTAAATATATTTTGTACAACAGCGGGTCTAAACGGTAATCATTAAAATTCATATTACGAAAATTATTATTAAAGATTAAGGTTGTAAAATAAAAAGCAAACTACTAAAACAAAGTTAACTAACAGAAGATTAACTTGCTTCAGTGATTGCAATTAACTTCAGAATTCGAGTTTTTTTAGGGAACTAGTTAACCAATATTACCTTTCATTCTCTACTAAATAACTAATTGACCAGTACATGCTTATCTTTCAACCTCACTTTCCTGGTTGGGATAAATCCAAGATTTACTCAGTAAATTTATTTCTCGGCCTCGTTTATCCTAGATTACTTCCTAGGGTCGTCAACCCTAGGCTTTAAACACACATGTATTTATACCAACTCAATTGGAAAAAAAACTAATTCCTTTGTTAATCATTCCCACATTCGCTCCTTAATCTCCCTAAGAATCTAGCCACTCATCAACTCAAAAATCTTCCTTTCCGCGATTAAATTAATCATGCTACAACACAAATTAACATAAAAGAGATAGAGATAGAAATTGTCTGTTTCATGAACTTGATGTGCTTGGAATCACGAAATCCTTTGACATTGATTGAGATCTTGTTATTTCCAAACAAGAAGTGGAATAAGATTATGAACTAGAACAGGAAATAAGATTGTTTCAAGTTAAAAATAAACCTAAACTAAAAACCTATATCTACTAAACTAAAACCTAAAAATGGCTTGGCAAAAGCTCTCTAGCTTTGCCTCAACTTAACTATTTATAGGCAAAGTTTAGCAACACTAATTAGGTCAAATACAACCTTAATCACATAAAGTATGAGTTGTGCGGATGAAAATACCCTTGCTTAATTTCTACTCCACATCGCACCTGTGTTGCAATACACAACTGCAAATGTGAAATTTTAAATTTCACGGTTGTGTTGCGACACCGAAAGCTTGTGTTGCAACTCTACTGTAGTTCGTTATGCTTTTGTGCCTCAAAATAAGTATCTTGCACATTCAATTAAAGTGTTAAAACCACCTTAAGGCTAGTATTGGCCCCATAGGTCAACTAACTCGAAATAGTGTGTAAAAACACTTATTTTGCAATAATTTTAATCTAAGCTACGAAATGTGAAAATTCAGTAAAAGACATTAAAATGACTAGAAAACAAGCTCGTTAAGTGTTAAAAAGTACTTAAATTGCCACTATGATTTGTGGCAGGTTATCTGGATAACACATATATTTTACCCAGAGTTGTCGTTGCACCTTGGTATTCTACTTCTAATGGAATATCAATTTTTCTATAAAAATATTATTATTTAATTAGAACTTATTCACACAGAGCTCTTATACCATTTTTCTACAAATAAGGACTATGATCTAAATTATTTTAACATATAATTGAGTGTTGTTATTCTATGAGAAAATAGTGGAAATTTATTTTTGGAATAATTGATATTTTCTAGAAAAAGATCATAGTTTTGGGTTATAGAAAGAATTAACTTTCCACTGAATGTTAATAAAAGTTTTCATTCTACGCACTTAGTTTGTTTCGTTTGAGCCCACACTCAAAGTAATTTGAGGTTCGAGGATAATAGAGAAGGTCATTCCATAAAAAGACGAGCTCAATTTACACCGCTTCGTACAAAGCACTTGTATAATTTAAGTTAAGGGTTTATTGCTAAAATCACAAGGCTCTTTTTTATGAAAAATTTTAACTTCCCTTATACCTAAAAACATTGTTTTCTAAATCAATTTTTCTAATAGGGGTTGACTCGTGATTACGTTTAAAATATGAGACATTTTAGCAGGTGATTCAGCTTGGGATGGAAATGATCAGGCCACCCAGGATAAGTTGAAAGCAGCTAAAGTCCTGTTGAGGGCATGGAAGAGGCATTAATACAATGTAGGGGCTGGTCGTATAAGGCATTTGGCCTCACAGTTATATAGGCTTGTGGGTGCATCAATTTTGAATGATAATGCCAAGGCTATGCAACGAACATGAGTAAAGCTCAGTCAAATTTACAATGAGGAGGAAGTTTATTGGCAACGATGATCAAGGATAACTTGGTTAAAAGATGGAAATTACAATACGAAGGTTTTTCGTGTGAGAGTGTCGAGGAGGCAACGTAAGAATTGTATTTCAAATATTGAGAATGAAGATGGGATTCAGGTTGAGGGGAATGAGGGTGTGCAGCCGGTTGCTCTTGACTACTTTACTAATCTATTTTGATCATCCAGATTGGGGGAAAGCTCAAGGGTGCTCTCAGCAATTCTCCCATCTATTACTCTTTGTTTGGAATAAAATGATCGAGGTGGATGTTATGAAGGATATTTTTCTATTATTTGAGAATGCATTGGGTTAAAAGGTTAGTGGTGAGAAGTTAATGATCTATTTTAGCCTAAATACTAGCTCGAATCATAAAAGGATGATTTTTGATTCTTTAGGGATCATTGTGGTTGATTTTCTGGAGGTTTATTTCAGTCTTCCCTTGTTGGTGGGTAGAAGACTTTCTAGCATGTCCTTGATAAGGTCATTGCAAATATTTAGAGTTGGTCCAAATGGGTGTTATTTATACGGGCAAAGATGTTTTTATTAGGATGATTCTTCAATCTATCCCTAATTACAGTATTCCAATCTTTTAGATGCTTCATACTATTCTCGATTGGGTGTTAGGTGCCATTCAACGATTTTGACAGGGGGAAAAGGGTCGAGGGTAGGCGATGCTTACTTGGGATCATTTATGTCGGCCGAAGGGTATGAGAAGACTAGGTTTCCAGGATTTGAGATATTTTAATTTGGCTTTAGTGGTTTCGCAAGTGTTGCAGAAGGTCCATTATAATGATACATTGTACTTTCAGGTTTTAAGAGCTAAGTATCTCCCTAGGGGGTGTCTTTAATTTGAAGTTGTTGGAGACACCATCTAATGGTTGGTCAAGCATTCTTACAATTGAAAGGAAGCTTGCTCTAGGTTATTTTTTGGTAGGTAGGTATGGGGTCCTCTATTCACATTTGGCATAACTATTGAAGGTGGAGGGTTTGGCGAGACACAAGCTAAGCTATACTGGGTCAGTTTCATGGGACTTGACTGTTGATGTATTGCTTCAGGCCAGGGCCAAAGGGTGGGATGTTGATAGGGCCCATTGGTTGTTTAGTTTGGAGGAGGTGGATTGGGTCCTCTCCATTATTATCATTGTACCCAGGTCGTTGGATTTGATGGTTTGGAGCCATTCATAAATAGCTTGTTACTCGACCAAACCTAGCTATACGTGGTTATTGCTTTGAAATGTTGGGTTGGGTCCATATCGATTTCTTTTTGGAAGGCTATTTCGAAAATGAATACTTTTATCATAGTTTGGGTGTTTGCCTAAAGGATTAGTCATGACTTGTTACTAACTGATACTAAGATTACCTCAACTTATTTGTCTAAGTACATACGTTGCCCATGCGGTGGTAGCCCAATTGAGACTATTTTGCATGCTCTACATGGTTATATGATATCCTATAACACTCTTATTCTTTCAATTATTAATGACGATTTGTTATATATTGATTAGTAAGTTGCAGCGATTTGTTGGAGATGGCCATACGGACATTGTATAAAGTTACTTTTATCGACTCGTTAGTAATGCTTTGGAACCTTTGGAATGAACGTAACAATGTCGTGATGCAAGATCGTTCCACAACACTACATTTGATATTGGATCGGGAAAAGGGGCTTAATAATGAGTTTTAGGTTCACTACTTGATTAATCAACTGATGCTCCCGATGTGTGCACGTGAGGTTCGATGGTTTCCTCCTTGTGGATAGGTTCTTAAGATAAATATTGATAATGCCTTAGGCCGTATGGGACAACGGGTGGGTGTTGGTGTTGTGATCCGCAATTCTGATGGGCTTGTGCTTAGCGGACTTGTGAAGAGGGTGATTGACAATGGGGAGCCATCGTGGGCAGAGGCTCGTGCGGTGATTATTGGGCTACATCTTGCACTGCGATTATGCTATTATCATCCCTAAGCCCCATTGTAATATGTTAGACATATCATTATCGGGCTATCTGTTAATTTAAAGCTAGGAACTTGAATGTTTTGTTCAATTATTTAGACTTATCTAATTGTAATATGTTCGATTATTTAAGTAGGTGATAACTCTTGAAAAGAGTTATATTTCACGCCTTTGACTTAGCTAATTGTTTGTACTTAAGTACATTTTGTTGCATTTTAGGACATTTTAGTTAGCATTTTTAATATTACGTTAGGACTTGGACTGTGTTGGAATTAGATGCTTTTAATTGCTTGTGGTGGAG
>CM025152.1:12147805-12160243 GCA_013467495.1 Gossypium gossypioides
ATTCCATATCATCATAAAGATAAAAATTAGGAAAGGTGTCAAGTTCAAGAGTCAATGTGGATCAAAAAAAAGTTTAGGGACCAAATTGAGAAAAATTGCAAGTTCATAGATTAAATGTTGCATTATCCCTTTTAGGACTTTAGTTATTTTATTCTTTTGATTCAATAATTGAAATTCATTTCATGATTCCTCATAAGAGTTTCAAAAATTAGATTATTTGGATTTTTTATAAAAAAAATACTTGTTTACTTGAGTAATATAAATCCGCGTGGAAGCCATGTAAGAAAATGTATATCAACTTTTATACTACTTTTTGAAATATTTCTAAAGAATCTTACAATCTTCATTCCAAAATCAAGAAACTTACAACCCTAAACTTAATATTTTTATTTGCTTATTTAACCTTACACACATGTAATATTGACCAAGTGAGAAATTTATTTTAGAAAAATGCTACATAATACAATTTAATGGAGGGTATTTGACAATTTATCAATTGGAATTCTATAACACCCCATATCTGATCTAATCACCAGATCTGAGCTACAGAATGCCACATTCGTTGTCAGAGTAACTACGATTTCAATTCCAATTTAATTCAATTATTTACACATGTTATTATATTCCATATGTAATCATGTCATGTCATAAAATCAATTTTGGGGTTAGAACGAGCTTACAAAAGCTCTTTCGATAACCCGTAGTCGACTGAGGACTAAAATGTAAAACTTTCAAACTTTCTCAGGTTGGGGTCGTGCCCACGAAAGAATCACGTCCAGGCTTCTAGGGTAGAGGCTCATCACTACGACTTCAATTATTCAATGTCACGACTTCAACAAGAGATGTCATGACATTGAGGGTTGATGTCGTGACCTCCATAGGGTGGTGTCGCGACATTGAAGGCAACCCCCCTAAAAAACTTGCATCATTTGATTCAACCTATGAATTTCTTAACACATTTGGTTCTTAGACCCCAAATTGCAAATTTTACTTAACATATATGCTTGTTTAATAACTTAAACATTTCAACCTTATGTTATACACACACACACACATATATATACACATATCATATACAAGTCATGTACCATAAATTAACTAACCATTATAACCAAAATACAAAATCAACAGTTTAATACTTAAAACTAACTGAATCCTAGATACATGCCACATAAAGGATTGTACAAATATTGTTGAGTTAAGAGTTATAGTTTGGATGTTGGATCAATCCTCGAGTCTTCAATATCTACAATTAACTGCGCACGAAATAAACAAAATCATTAGCACTGACTAGATAAATAAATCATGTAAATAAATGAAATAATAACCGTGTCATGGAAGAAAACTATTGTAGAAGCAAATTTTCCCTAATCGGTGTAATTGTATAGTGGACGTCGCCCCCCAAGGTTAGCACAATACTTCAATATCCGTACACTCAAATAAAGAAGATGGAACAAAATTGTTTTGTTCTTCTCAAAGAAATAGAAAATTAACCAGAAAATAGAGCTGAAAAAAGTGACTGGAAAATATACTAGAAAGAAATAGATGAGTTCTTGGAGAAAAGATAGGTTGTCGTTGTGTATTGTTGTGTGTAATGAGGAGAATATCTGAACAATTTATAGGACATTTTACAAGGGCAAAATAGTAATTTGTAGGGCCAGTCCAACGGCCAGAAACTGCCATAAGCCAACAGCCAGAAACGGCTAAGCCAACCAACGATCATAAATTGACTTTTTCAAAATTGTAACAGCTTGGAAACTAAAAACTTTTAAAACAAAAAAAAATATTTTTTAAAGAAAAACAGCAAAAATTTATCCAAAAAGAAACATGCGCGATACATGTCGTAGACACGTGTTAATACAAACACGGGGCCTTTATCCCCAATTACTCAATGAGGGTAACAGGCAAGGTTATATTTAAACTCTCTTATACGCCTTTCCTCAACCAATGTGGGATATGCCATTTTGCATTACCAACATTCCCCCACTAATGCAAAAGAATTGGAAATTTTGTAAACATGAGAATGGGTAAAACATGAGAAGAGAAACAACTAAATTAGTCACTTAAGCACTAGTATCTAGTGGATTTGAACTAGTACATAGTGAAATGAGTGGTTCTTCTTTTTAACAAGTGAACGAATCTTGAACTTGTTAAAATAGGGGTTAACTCATGACACATGACTAATATCAGATCCAATTTATGTTCCGCGATAAATCATCAAGTTTTAGCCAACACACCTCAGGATGCTAGTAAGTGTTCTAAAAAGACTGTCCAATCTCTTGCATAGAAGGTGGATAATTCTTCACACTTACGTAGGTGGATAATTCTTCACACTGTCTAATCTCTCAATTTTAAATTTAGTGAATTCATCAAGTCTATCTCAATAGGACCACCCAAACTTTGGGATATGAACTCGTTAAAAGTAAGAAACTCAACCTCATATGTCGATGAATTCATCAAGTTTGTCTTAATAGGACCACCTAAATTATGGGCTATGAATTCATTAAGAGTAAGAACTTAACCTTATGCATGTACGTTATTCGTCATATGGATAGGTAAAATGTACACTATAAGTCTTTCCATAGTTTCGTTTGACCACATTGAACTTAGAAAACTAAGTCGGGTATCCACCATGAATTCCTCAACCACTGGGCTTAGAGACATCCCCCTCAACGAATTAAGAACCATTTTCCTACTTAACTCTTTGGTTAGTGGATCAACTAGGTTCCTTCTAGACCTCACGTACTCCAAAATAAGTACTCCATTCTTTATTAAATGACTCACAAATTTATTTCTTATTCGAATCTGCCTCTTCTTACCATTGTAAGCTTGGCTCTTAGCAACACAAATTGCAGCTTTTGAGTCACCCAATAGAGATATGAGAGGTGTTGGTTTTCCCCATAAAGGAATCTTTGCAAGTAAATTCCTAAGCCACTCGACTTCTTTCCCAGCTAAGTCAAGAGCTATAAATTATGATTCCATTGTGGAGCAAGCAATACACGTCTGTTTATCAAACTTTTAAGAAATATTTGCTCCTCCCAAAGCAAATACATACCCACTTGTAGAGATAACTTCATCATTATCAGTTACTCAGTTTGCATCACAATATCCCTCTAGAATTGTAGGGTATCCAAAAAATTCCAATTTCCAAGTTATTGTACCTTTAAGGTATTTAAGTAAATGATTTAGAGCATTCTAATGCTCAATGCTAGGATTATAGGTATATCTACTTAGTTTACTGATTGCATAAACAATATAAGGCCGAGTGTAGTTCATAAAAAACATAAGGCTTCCAATAATTTTAGCATACTCTTATTGAGAAACACTATTACCTTTATTCTTCATTAGTTGTATGCTAGAATCAAAAGGAGTTTTCACATGGATTACATCAAAGCTATTAAACTTCTTTAACACTTTCTCAATATAGTGAGATTGGTTTAAAGCAAATCCCTTTTCTGATTTAGTTACACTAAATCCTAAAATTACATCTACCTCTCCTAATTAGTCATATCAAGCTTGGTAGATAAGAAATTTTTGGTTATGTTAATGTCTTTTATATTAGTGTTAAAAATTAACATGTCATCCATATACAGACTTATGATGACATAATCAAAACCAAACATTTTAGAATACATAATGTATCTACACCATTAACAATAAAACCAAAACTTAGAATAGTCTTATGAAATTTCTCATATCATTATTTTGGAGCTTGATTGAGACCGTACAAAGATTTTTAGAGTCTGTAACAAATCCTAGAGGTTGCTACATGTATATCTCCTCGTCCAAATCACCATTTAAGAAAGTTGTCTTTAAATCCATCTGATGTACCAACAAATTGTGAATAGAAGTTAAAAAAAACAAAAGACAAATGGTCGAGATCTTAATCACAATAGAGTATGTATCAAAATAATATATTCCAAATTTTTGAGTGAACTCTTTTGCAACTAGTCTTGTCTTATACCTCTATATTGACACATCTAGTCTAAGTTTCTTTCTAAAGGCCCATTTATTACTAATAGGTCTAAAACCTCTAGGCAAGTCTATGACCACCTATAAACGAGTTATCATTTATAATAAAAATAACACACACAATATATATATAAATTAAATCGATGGTGTCTGCAAGTGCATAGGTCAAATTGTAATATAGTATAGTTTATAAGGAAACGCTTAGAAGTATTCCGAGGATCATACGCAATGGAGGATGAAATAAATCTATAAAAAAAATTTTACAATAATAAGTCTAAATAGTATTAATTAAATCACATATTAGGACAAACCATAAAATAGATTAATGATAGAAATTAAATAACAAAAATAAATGAAGAAAAATAACAAATGACTTAAATCAATAAAACCAATCAGGAAGATTAACTCGCTCCAGGGTTTGCAATTAACTTTAGATTAGGGTTTTAAGGTGGATTAGATATCGATTAACCAATTATTACCTTTTGACCTCTAACTAATTAATCAATTGGTTGATACTCGTTTATCTCCCAACCTCACTTTCTCAACCAAGATAAACTATGATTTACTCAGTTCAACTTATCTCCCGATCTCATCTAACCTATGATAATTTCCTAGGGTTGTCAAGCATAGGGTTTAAGAACACATAATCTATACAAACTAATGCTCTTGGGAAACCCTAAATCCTCTGTTAATCATGTCCCCATACACTTGTTAATCTCCCCTAAGGGATTTAGCCACTCATGTTATTCATAATCTCTAACTCAATTAAATTAATCATGTAAAGAACACGATTGAATCATAAGAGAAATGAGATTAAAATAATCGTGGATTGACATCGAATGGATAACGAAATAGTAAATTGATTGATTGGAATAATAAAATATGTTGATTGCAAAGAATAAATAAACTAAATACTTCAATAATATAAAATAACCCTCGGATCGAAATCGATTCCAAGAGGAAAAACAAATAGTTTAGAAAAGTTGAAAGAAAACTAATCTAATCCTAAGGTTTTTGATTGCGTCTAGGACAGCTTGTTACATCAAACCCTTAATGTCTTATTTATAGGAGTACTGGAAGCCCAAATTAGGTCTTCAGCACGTCCTATGTCTTTGTTTAAAGTCAACTATGCGGACGAAAATAACCCCGACATACTTGGGTAGCAAGTCAACCTATGTCGCACCATACAAGGTCTATGGCGCGACACGACATGCAATTTCTACCTTGTATGGTTCATTTCATGCCTTGACGTCTCGAGAAGCTTGTGCATCACTTGTCCCTTGCTCCCACATCAATTGGGTCTATTAGTTTTCATCCTACACACTCAATTACACATATTAGCACTACCTAAAGCTCATGTCGACCTAATAGGTCACAACACTGACAAATTGTGTTAAAAAACACTTATTTTACTAATATTTAATCTTAAGTATTAAATATCGAAAATGTAATATTAAATATGAAATTGCCTACAAAACAAGCTCCTTAAGTGCCAAAATAACCCGAATTAACTACTACATTTGACGACAGGTCAAATACCCTCTACACTTAAGTCTTTGCTTATCCTCAAACAAACTGAACAAAACAAAACAAAAATCGAAAATAAACTAAACTAAAAATGATAAATAAACATGCCAAGAAAAGAAAATGTACTTGAGTTATCTTGATATAGGAAACTGGGTAGAAATATATTAACAAGATAGTGTAAATAAATATATAACTTTAGAGTGATATACAATTGACTCACAATTTCTAAAGTTAGACGGGTTAGTTCAATAAATTACTAAGAAAACAAATAAAAGAATGTTAAGTATAGGTTTCCATCAAAATAAATATACAAATATACACATATGTTCAAATGAATATAAGTGGTAAAAGAATCAAAACTCAACTCAATTTCATCCATATAAAGTATTACCTAGATATACAAATATACATGTATATTCAAATGAACATAAGTTAAACCACATTGGTTGGATGAGATTAAGAGTAAACAGCTTCTAGATGAGTCTTTGATCAGTCGGATTCAGCAAATTGATGGCGGTAAGACTTCAAATTTTGAGTTTAATTGTAATGGTATTTTGTGTTTTCGAGGTCAGATTTGTGTGCCTAATAATGTGGATTTGAGTTAATCTATTCTGTGGGAAGCGCATAGCATCTTGGTGGCAATAAGATGTACCGTGACCTCTGAAAGTTGTGGCCTAGGCTAAAACATGAGGTAACTGATTCCGTGTCCAATTGTTTGACGTGCTAGAAAGTTAGGGCTGAGCACCAACTTCCTTCTGAATTACTTCAACTCGTTAAGATTCCATTGTGGAAATAGGAATGGGTAACTATGGACTTTGTTAGTGGGTTACTTTTGACACCTACTAAGAAGGACTCAGTTTGGGTTATTGTGGACTTGTTAACTAAGTGTACTCACTTCATCCCAGTTAGGACTAATTACTCATTATAGAAGTTAGGAAAGCTCTATGTTTCTGAAATTGTTAGGCTTCATGAGGTTCCGGTACCAATTATTTCAAACTAGGATCCTTGATTTACTTATTATTTTTGAAAGAAGTTACATAAGGCTCTAGGTACCCGACTAGATTTTAGTACAACATTTCATCCACAGGCTGATGGTCAGTCTGAGAGGGTAATCCAGATTTTGTAAGATATGCTTCGGAGTTGTGCTATTGATTTCCTAAGTAGTTGGGAGGATTTTTTACCGCTAGCTGAATTCTCTTACAGTAATAGTTTTCAGTCTAGCATTCAAATGGGGCCTTATGAGGCTTTGTATGGTCGGAAATGTTGCACTCCGCTTTGTTAGACTGAGTTGGGTGAGAGAAAGGTTCTGGGTCTAGAGTTGGTGGCTGAGACTGAGGATAAGCTTCGTATAATTCGAGATCAACTTAAGGCCGCTTCTGATAGACAAAAGTCTTATGCGGACCTTAAGAGGCGAGATATTGAGTTTGACGTGGGGGACCGTGTTTTCTTTAAGGTATCTTCTTAAAAGAAAGTACTTAAGTTTGGTCGTAAAGGGTAAATTAAGTCCTCGATTCATTGGGTTGTATCAGATTTTGAAGCGTGTTGAACTGTTTGCTTATCAATTAGAGCTACCTCCTAAGTTGGATCATTCATGACGTCTTTCACGTGTCTATGTTGAGGTTTTATCGATCTGATCGTTCACATATGGTTTTAGTGGAAGAAGTTGAGTTAAAGCTAGATTTGTCTTTTGAGGAGGAGTCGGTTCAGATCTTGGATTGTGAGGTTAAGGTTTTGAGGAGGAAGACCATTTCGTTAGTTAATGTGTTGTGGTGAAATCATAGTTCAGAGGAGGCCACTTGGGAGCTTCAGGACTCGATTAGTTAGCAGTATCCCTATCTTTTTTAGTCAGTAAATTTCGAGGCCAAAATTTCTTTAAGGAGGGGAGAGTTGTAACGCCCCAAATTTTTTTAAATATGGAATATTAAATTATGTCAAGTAATTTAAGTTGATTCAGTGGTTGAGTATTGGGGTGGTGTGTGTGAGGTTCTGGGTTTGATCCCTTCCCTTGAAATTTTGTTAATTTTTTCTCAACCCATATCCCTAGTCTTTTGACTTAAATCTTATTTCTGTGCAAGTTATGATAGAATGAGCTTGCTGGTTCAGTGATAATGTGTTAGCTTACCTTAGGGTCTTGTGTTTGAATCTCGGGGTTTGTAATGTAGGAATTGTTTTTGTTTGTTTCCTTGTGTCAAAGGTTGAGTTACTTTCAAATTCTAATTATATCTGATAGGATTTTAACAAATATTTTAATTTAATTCATTTAACAAAAAATATCCTTATCTTTGCTCCTATTATCAACCGTCCAACCCTCCCTCACTTTCCTCACGTTTTGCTTTCTTTCTTTTTGTTTTCCCCTCCTTGCTTCTCTTTTCTTTTGTTTTCTTTCTTTGTTGATTCTTGAATACTGTCAAATAATCTTCTTTTGTGTTTGTTCGGGTTAATTTCTCTCAGATAATAGTTCGTTTGTAGGGTAAGTACCATTTAATTATTTTTCCTGATATCTTACTTTTAGTTCGTTTGAATAAGGTGGTGTTGTGTTGGTATTGTTCTCGTTCGGTATTGTTGTTAGTAATTTCATGGTTCTTATTTAGGCGAAATGGTTGTGAATCAAGATCCTTCGACAGTGTGATTGTCATTTTGTTTGTTCTTCGTATGGATTAAGTATCCAAACGTTGATTTTATGACTGTTTCTTTTAGGGAAAAAGGGTGTTTTTGAGTGAGTTTTTGGGATTAAATTGTGTTGTAATCAGTCCGTTTAAACGTTGTATGTAGGTTTCGAAGTGCTACAGTTGTGGGGTTGATCAAATCCACCATTATGTGTGTGAAACTAACCCAAAATCTAGTTTGAAACTCGAAAAAATCACAAAACATGGGTTGTTTTCGAAACTGCCTAGCGTCACATGGTCGTGTGATAGACTGTGTGCACCACACAGCCGTGTGGTAGGCCGTGTGCCAGACCATGTAGAGCACACGATTGTGTATGATTACATGGCCTGGATAGGTGGGCCATGTGGGCCACACGGGTTGGCTTGTTAGGATGTGTGGACCGCACGGCCATGTGGGCCTTTTTGGCTAATTTTAAAGCCCAGTTAAGGGTTGATTAAGGGACTCTAAAATTGGGCCATGGGCATTATGTAGGCCCGACAAAGCCTAAGTTTCGGTATATATATGCATGGGTAAGCTTAGAAGTATGTTAGGTAAGTTTGGTTTTGTATAAATTATATGTTATGCTACGTTCCAAAAACAAATATATGTAGAAAATGCTTAGGTATGCATGCCATATGATTTATGTTATATGTATGTATGTATGATATTATGATTATGATTATGATTATGCCTATGTATTTAGGGTGGGTTATGTTATGATGGAGGAAGTGTAATATGACAGTTTTTACTGCAAATATGGCAGTTAAACCACAAATTCTGTCCGGCAGCTCAACTACATATTTTTTAGTGGCATACCGGTGTGATTGATTTGATGGACTCTTGTAGTCCTAATTAGTGTGATTGGTTGGACGAAGATGGTGTGTAGCGAATGCTGGTAGGATATGTCTAGTATGTTATATGATATATGATACAACTCTGATATGTTAAACAATATGATTTTGTTATGTTATATGATATGAAAATTTTGAACTGAATATTCGTGATTGCAAACTCCCTAAGTATATTTTGTTGTGCGCCAAGTCACACATTGGACTTTTAGCCCATCCTTCTGTTTTGTCCCATTTTAGGTGATCCACATGCTTAGGATTGGACAGAAAATCTGAAGCTCAGTTTACACTTTATTGGTTTAGTATGTTTTGAATTTTTATGGATTTTTCGGACTTTTGGACATTTAAATTATGTTTGGGACATTACTATTGGTTTTTGGTAATTATTTTGGAACTAGTTTTATTCGTAAATGGAATTTTAATCAAGATGACATAACCAACAATATATTGTGGTTTTAAAAGACAAAATTCCAAAATGTTTTTCCACTGCAAAATCTTTGAAATCTGACACATTGTTTTACAACCCAATTGGTCTTGTATATGGGATTGTTTTGATAAAATGGGTGTAACAAGGTTTTTGACAAGGTATTTTCATGCGATCATATGATTCTTTATATTTGAGATAAATTTGATAACTTTACTTTTCTGAGATAAAAATAATGTTTTTACGAATGTTAAACATAAATATTTTTACGTAAGCATGTAACCCTCATAATTCGACCGTAACGTCTAGGCCAGGTTAGGGGTGATACAATAAAATTCCTTAGTCACTCATTTTTTTCTATTTTCGAAACCACCGTGATGTATCTACTTAATCTCTCAATATCAATGGTCGAACGTCTAAATCCGTGTAATGACCAAGAAATAAAGGATCAAGATATATTATTTATTAGGCTTAAGGTGTCATTTTCGGTTCATCAAGAAAATGGATTAAGGCTCAAAATAGGTACTAGGGAAAATATTTATGGGATAGCTTTTTGGCTCGAAAAATTGTCTACCAGACAATACCTTAGGTCGTGCCAAGGTAATTCTATACATGGATAAAATAGGCCAAGTCTATCAATTTCGACAACCTATAATTCAATTAAACATACATGCTATTTATATACCTATTTATCATGTGGTATACTTAACACCTTAAATCTACAATTATTGTCAAACTAAATTTACAATTTATTCACAAAATCCTATTAACATGCTCCTAACCAATTACTTGTATTTCTACAAGCTCAAGCACGTAGAAAACATGCAAATAAAAATAAAAAATTTGAAAACTACTAAAAATAAAATAAAAATAACAGAAAAAAATTAAATTTTCCTAAGTTACCCCCACGCTTTATTCGGCACATTGTCCCTAATGTGCAATAAAAATATCAAGGAAAGAGGTTATCCAATTGGCGTGATGCATGCAACACAAAAATGGTGGGACTATTCCTCCTTTCAATTTTCAGTCGATCTTGTAGTGCCTTCAAAAATTGTGGCGTTCCTACAAAGAAAAATAAAAAAAGGCACAAATATATATAAACCACTAAATCCTAACTAATTAAAAATTAAAACAACAATGAAAAATCATCCCAAATAAAATATAGTACAAAGTCCAAATAAGAAAATGCTTAAAATTTGTCGGACTCAGTTTTTAATTCCTTCATTATTGGTGCCTTGCCCCTCTCGCGCCCCATCAATGCTTTAGTATCCTACCTTTTAGAAGTATGGGTCGGGTTGTGATGGCTCGAGTCGCAGATCACCACGCCTTTCGTCGATGAGCGGGTTGGTCGAAATACTCGCTCATATTCCAATGGCACGATTGGGGTCTCTTCCTCCTCCTCCTCGTCATCATCATTGGTGCCCTCGTCGCCTGGTGGTGGGAATTGCTTGAACAAGTTTAGGAGTGGTGTCAGTGTTGGCCATCTATTTTTTTCTACAATGTGAATCAGAATGTCGCTCATATCTTGCATCCATCATGTCTGCCACTCCGAGATGGGCATGTCTGTGTGTCTTGTCAACTTTGACTTACGAGCCTTACTCTTTCTCTTCATTAGCCTTTGAGTGTCGCTCCTATGTTTAGTTCTTTGCTCCTTCTCCCGATTTTTCTTGCATTGGAGCTCGATGTGTTGGAATGTCGGTACGCCCTGTGGCGCAGCAAAAAATGAATTCCAACGATCAACAACCATGGATCCAAGTACGAGGAATGAATCAAGTTGAAATAGGGTTGAAGATATACCTTTTTTAATCTGATCCCCTTGCGTGATGTCGATCCTAAGTCGCTACAAAATTGTCTCGCCCTCTACGTAGTCCACCTAGTTAAAGAATGAACAACAAAACTTTCTTTAAACATTTCAGAAAGACTAATGAAAAAATGGTTGTTAAACCCTCTTCAATCTTTTTCTTAGTAACATACGCACTATTAGATATTCTATTCCTTTTTCTTTAATATCACATAATAAAAAAAAGGAATGATTCCTTTAGAGAAACATATGGAAAGTATTAAAACATTATATTCTTTCATTACAACAAAATAGGTTTTTAGCGGCATTTTTTGGCCTTATCAAAGTGCCACAAAAAATGCCGCTATAGATAACACCACTAAATTTTGCGGCATTTATGTGGGAAAACGCCGCTATAGAACATGATCTTTAGCGGCGCCTTTCATACAAACGCTGCTATAGAACATGATCTTTAGCAGCGTTTTTCCTACAAATGCCGCTATAGAACATGATATTTAGCGACGCTTTTCCTACAAACACCGCTATAGAACATTATCTTTAGCGGCGGTTTATTACAAACGCCACTAAAGAACATTATCTTTAGTGGCGCTTCTTTTACAAACGCCGTACAAGACCATGTTCTATAGCGACGTTTGTGAGAAAACGCCACTAGCAATAACAAATTTTACCAACCCATTTTATTTTATATAGAACCCAAATTTTCAACATATTTTCCTGTAACCTCAAATCCAACCAAAAGCTTCAAGTCTAAATGATACTATCACGAAAGAAATATGTATATGATCTAAATTAATAAATGAAATAACAAAATATATTCAAAAGTTATATTATTAAGATATTCTCACAATAAGAAAACAAAATTCTAAGATGGCGGATTCTGCAGAAACATCTTCATCATATTTTGAAGCTGTAGCTGGAGTTCGTCATATCTTGAAGCTGTAGCTGGAGTTCGTCATATTTTCTTGTTACCTCTGTTGCCCTTGCTGCTGCCTCCGCTTTAAGTTGTAGCTAGAGTTCATCATATTTTCTTTGAGCCTCTACTTCTCTCGATGTTGCCTCCGCTTTAAGTTGAGCAATTTGCTCAACTGTGCTCGTTTGCATCTAATCCATCTGATCTCTTAGCTTCTGAACTTCAGTTTGAGCCTAATTCGCCGAAGGCATGTATTGCTGCGAGCTGGATCCAAAATATTGGGTTGGGCTAACAAAAGATCCTTGAAATC
>CM025152.1:12161334-12172352 GCA_013467495.1 Gossypium gossypioides
TGTTTATGTAAGTTATGATAATCATAAACTTTAAATGTTTATGTAAGTTATGATTATCATCTTTAAATATTAACTTTAAATATTGACTCTTTTAATTATACTCTTGTAATTTTTAAATTTGTGTTTTTTATCACTTTTATGTTTACTATACTTAAAAGGACAAAAATTAACAAATTAATAATTATACATTAATAAAGCTAATATTTGTTAATTTTTCATCTATTTTGAGTTAATTTCATAAAAAACACAAATTTAAAAATTAAAAGAGTCAAAATAACTAAATGAATGATTAAAATAATTTTTTTAAGTTAGATGATCAAATAAGTTATTATGCCTTCGTTTTTCTTGATTTTATTTTGCTTTTTTAATTTTTTTTAAGAATGTTCATAGAATGGTATTTTAAATAAAAAAAAATTAGATATGTCAAATTCAAGTATCTTCAAATATATTAACTCTTTTAGAATTCAACAAATGGTATTTTCGACCTAATTAATTAAATTATTATTTCAATAGCTCAAAATTTTATAAAAGATCTAAAGAAATATAAAAGAAATATAAATACAAATAAATTACAATAATATTATATTCCTAAATCATAAATGAAGTGTTAGAGAATTGAAATTAAACCACCAAAACAAGACATTAACAATACCATATGCTGTTGACTATGGAATTGAAATCAAAGATGCTTACAAAATGTCACTCAATAAAAATTGATCCAATCTTTACATAGAGATTATTCAAGCTACCTTAGATAAAATTTTCCTTTTTTAAAACCTATCTATTATAAAGCCAAATAGAGCAGAAGATAAAAAGTTCTAATTGTTTTAAAACAACATATAAAACCCATAAATTAATAGTTAAAACTCTGTTGGTCATTAGATATTTATATATTTGCCTATATGTATTTACAACAAAAAATATGCACTCTCAAGCAATAAAATGCTTTGAAACCCATCTAGCTGACAATATGTATGCAGTTATATTAAAAAATAAAAAAAAGGGAAGAAGGTTCAGGTGGTTAACAAGAATCTAACAAAAGTACTCAAGAGGCTGGCAACATTTCATCAAAGGAGAAAAAAAAAAGTCAAAAAACAAACAGCAGAGTGATTGTCACACGCATACCACAAGGAAGTAAAGGCTGCAAGTTATTAAGCCTGGTCCAGGATTGAATTCCCAAATGTTTATCTAATGATCGAAAAGGCTACTTTCTGATGCAGTTGACTGCGAAAACATTTTACAGGGTCAGATCATCAGTAAGGGAAAGAATTAAATTTATGGACAAAAAAAAAAGGATCATCTATATAGAGATGAGCCAAGCAATATCCTTTTTTTTTAATAATTTATAAGTACAAAATAGTAGCCCACTTAATTTACAAGTACAAGCGAAGAGAAAGCAACAGTTTTAAATATAAGGGTGAAATTCACTGCTATTACCTTTACAAACTTTGGCCTGCTTAATTGGGTTTGACCAAAAAAGAGAAAGAAATAGAAAATTTGAGCTTACTAACTGACCTGCAAAATCATGCTCTATATCAAGAACTTGCTGATGTAATCACATAACAAATCTATATGTCGCTATTTAAATCACATAAGAAACTAAATAAGTGAACTGAAAACCAGAAACACCAAAGCTTTTGTTAGAATATAGATAACCAGTAACATATCTATATGTATTATTGTAAGCTTTTGTTAGAATACACATTCAATTTTCTAATGGCAAGAGAACTTAGTGTATTGTGCTGACTGTAGTCTATTGTAATCTCTTGAAATTATTGTCATTGCATAGCTCAGCCAATTCATAAAAGGTTTATCTAGTTAACACAAAAATTAATCTAGGTGTTCACTGACCGGATAGGCAGGGTAATTTTTTTCCTAACTGACAGGATAGACAGGATAATTTTTTTCCTAACACATTAACAAGCAAAATTATGCTTATACTTCCTTCTTATTCCAAAAGAAATATGGAATGAGTTAAATGCTTTTTCGGCTCAAGTGTCTAACCTTTAAACAATTTTATCATATCTTTTTATAGCTTTCTTCTTAATTCTTTTTTATATGTTTATTTATTCTCTGCCTTTTTTTCCTTTTCCCCCTCTCACAAACAGGCGGAAAATGTTTTGAGGCATAGATCAAAAACCAGGGAAGCTGATATATCTACAAAAAGCTACATGAAGCTTAAACAAGTACAAGCAAGATTGGCTGAACTTAAATCTCAATGATGGCAAGAGAACTAAAACAATATAATAAAGCTGGCTGAAATTCTCTATGACTATGACTAGATAAAGCTCTCAAATACAAATAAGTGCACCAATGAAACAATTAAAGTTACAAATTTATCATCATATAGGCTTAATAAACATAAAACATCAAAACTGCTCCAATCCAATGAAAAAAAAAATACATGAATGCAATTAAATCTCTCATTTTCATGCTTGTATTTCATAAAACTAAAGCAATCCCTATACTCTTTAACCAAATTTATATATAAAAAAAGATTATCAACATCATCGATCTAATAAGCATTAGCAAACCCACAGTTTTTCTTAATGTGAAATCGAAACAAAAAAGTTTAATTAAAAAAAGAAGAAAAAGAGGCCAGATATTTAGGACAAACAAAAGCTCATGAAAATAAAGAATTATCCAAAAACCCCCATTGATCTGAAGCCAATTTACCCACATTTCAACAATGACAAAAGAATTATCATCCTTAAAAAAAAGAAACAAAAATCTATCAATCATTTAAAACTTAGCATTGTAATTGTCCAAATCCCTCTGAATTGATTTCTTCACGTAACCCATAGTTAGGAAAGCATGTAAATTATTAATCTAAATCCAAAATCTAAATTCCAGGTTAGTTAATGAATAAAGCACTAATGAACTACCCAAATTAAAATGTAATAAAAGATAATTGTCCTAAGACTCACGGAGGTTGGCGAATGCGTTGACTGCTAGGTAAAGTGGCTAGGCATCAGTTGCTCAGTTACAGCCTCTGAGGAAAGGGGGCTCGGTGGATGTTTAGGGTTTTGAGAAATCAAATAATCTGTAGAGCAGAATTGAGAGGTGTCAACAGTCTAGGAAGTTGGGTTTTTTTTTGTATATTTTAGTCAAGCAAAGAAAAAACATAAGAAAAAAAAGGGACAGGATTTTTGGGGTATAAAAATTCTGACTGAGAAAGAAACCAAGTAAATCGTGGGAGACGATATCGAAGAAGAAAAGGGATCTCTAATTTCTTTGTGAAAACGGTGCCGTTTCAATAAAAATTAAATAAATTCGCAATGTTTATGGGAAAATGCCGCTATTGCTTTACCTTTTGTGGCGTTTTCAGTCCAAACGCCACTAAAAACGCCGTTAAAAGCTTAATTTTCTGTAGTGTTTCCAAAAAAAATTAACTTTCATGTTTTTTATCTTTGACCAAAATTATTATTATAACTACTTATTTTAATAATTTCGGTAAACCATATACAATTAATATTTTTATATGAATCAAATTCATATATTAAATTTAACTATATTCTCTATTTTTGTACAAGAAGTTTGTACGTATAATGCGTTCAATACTTAACTATCAAATTAAATTAATTCAATAATTAATTTAATTCATGTGACAACTAAACACAATACAAACTGTGTTTGGATTCTACTCGCTTCAACCAATGGGTGTGACCCTGTAGGCTCTTGTAACGTTAGTAGTAATACTAGAACATTCTAATGTTACAAGCAATGAGTGGCATCTAGCAATGCATCATTGCTACCCAAGTTATAAGAAATTTTGATTCGGCATAACCTTTCTATGATAAAATTTTCATGTATTATATCCTTTTATGCTTTATATCTAGATTGGACATAAGTTATGGAATAGTCACACTTGTATAGTCCAATATCATATTTCTTGATATTCTAAGTTGGCTACAATAAACAAATAATTGTGATATATCATATCAACTTATTTGAGCATGGCCATGTATTTCTAGTCTCATTCCATCAAGTGGCCTAAGATATTGCTCCTATTATGTAAGAGAGACAAATCCTATCTTGATTAATCATATCCCACTACATAGATTGTGGCACACCCAACATCAATATTTATAGTACAACTTGTTACGGTAGACGTTTGACTGTATCAAAATATACGACTCACGATGTTGGGACAATGATGATCTCAAGTCTGAGGATCGTATACATAGTTATCATTATGAGTAATGTTGTGACTATTACATAATAATCCATGAAACATACTCATAGTGGGTCAATCTAATATGTTGTTCTCTAACACATACTCATGTATTAATTTTGACATCCCTCTGTCAATGGCAACACTTTGTCACCAATCAACTACACATTAGTCTCAATGCAATATTATTATCCAAGCCCACAATAATACTTAACTAAGGTCCTTTTAAGAATAATCATATTATTCTCAGGACTTTATTATTAATCAGTACATTTACACACAGAAAAAGAAACTGAAATAATAATGGCAATGCTTTATATTAACAAAAAAGGTAAAACGAGTATTTGATTACAATTATTTCATGATTGGTCTTTGGGCATATTATAACAAGATGAACAGGTTGTATAAGTTGCCCCCAATCACGCTCATCGTAGGTATCAAGAATGGCTCGATCGGGGACATAGGAATGTCAACTCGGAAGCATAGGGTGGTAATCAAATGTGGAAAGTACATACTTTGCTGTTGGCTCTGTATGCACTTGTGCATTTCCTTGTAAATCTAGTGGTTGATGCAAATCTGCTCTCTTTGCAGTATAGAATAAAGCATAACCGCTCGATAGACGATGACGTCAAAAGAATTGTGAGTTGGCGCCAAGCGGGTGCAAATGAATTGCATCTACAACTTGGCCATCGAGAACATGATGACCGTGTTAAATTTCAAGGGCACCTCAAAATTGGCTTNAGTCCACTCGCCACACCCCTCCGTCAAATAATCGATTATACCCTCCATATGAAAATCCTCAAACGTGAATAAGTCCAAGGTCTCTAAATGATCATTGGTATAATACGGTACATCATAATATTGACAAATCACGTGAGGTGCAATCGATACCTCTTTGCCTCAGACAATGATGCGAGTGATCGTCTCACCCTTTTGCTTGCGATTCTCCTTATCTTTTAGGGAGGCGTAGAACTCATAAACGATGGCGTTAATCACTGGTTGTACTAAATCCCAAATGTCGTCGCAAGCAGACATGGTGGGATCAAACCCATACTCTTGGATAAACGAATGTCCACTCATTTGAAGAAAAAACCTCTCGACTTCCAGGTTATGAAAGTGATTGGCATCAAAATTGCTCGGTGCCTGAGTGGAGCATTATTTTTGTGGTGCCATTGTTCAAATTAAAATAAAATAACAACAAACCCAAGTACTAAAATTGATGAAGTACGAAGTTAGAACACAATACCTCAAGTAGTTATCGACGAAATTTGACCCCCAATCGATGTGGAATATAACTTTGAAATACAATAAGAATTAGGAAAATTTTATGAAAGGATAAGAAATGAACTTACTTATGTGAATCGGATGTTGAGAATGTGAGAACACTAGATCGTAGGGTAGAGGTGCGGTGACTCAAGGAAGATGTTTTTTGTTCTTTTTGTGATTGAGATGTGTGTTTTTATTCTTAAAACCAATGGGTATAAATAGAATTTTAATGGGCTTTATGCCTGAAATGACTTGATTTTTGTTGAAAAAAAGGCGTTCGTACCATAGCTTATGCATGGCGCGACACGATGCCCTAAAAACACTTATCTTAGCTTCGAAGTGCTCGTGTCGTGCCATAACTTGTGCATGGCGTGACACGACACTTTAACATCAGGTATATTGGATTCGAAGTGCTCGTGTCGCGCCATGGCCTATGCATGGATGACACAACGTTACTTTTAGCCCTTTGGGATGTGCCAATGTCATCTGGTCATTCATTTTTGTCCCCAATTAGCTTCTCTTTGTCTTGTCACGTCCAAAAACCTGATTTCTTCTAATTCTAACATGTAATTGCACTATAATTATCCTAAAATATAACTGCAAATGGAAAATTGAAGCTAATTTACAATATTTACAAGTTAATTAAAGTTCAACGGTTTAATAACTATGTCGTGGTACTAGAATTGTCCTATAATTCTCTAAACTTCACCATTGACTTCAATTTTCTTTCATGACCATTGTATGCCTTCCAATTGTTCCTATACTTATCGGGATCTCTCTATTTGTCTTGTTCTCTAGCACTACAAGCACCTACACTTACATAACTTAGAAAGTACCTTTGATCAAGGTCGTTAGTGATTAAATTGAATAATAAAAAACTTTCCTCCCTAAGCAATCCCTCAGTTTGGGAATCTCGGCCACATTGAAGCACTTTTATTTCATAAACTATTTTTATAATAAGATCATTTTGCTCGAGACCGATTCATGATTTAGAAGTGGCAAAAAATGTCCTACCCAACAAAATAGGGATTTCTCGATCTTCATCAAAGTCAAGGAATAAAAAAACAACGAGGATTATAAATCCCCATACCTTAACCAATACATCATCGAGTACACCTTTTGGATGCACCAAGGATCTATCGACTAATTGCAGCATGATTGAGGTATTTTTAAGATTCTCGAGTCTAAGTTCCTTGTAGATCGATAAGGGCGTTAAGTTTATCTACCCCCTAAATCACAAAGGGCTTTTCTAAAATGTCGATCCCCTATCTCTATTGGAATTGTAAAGATACCCAAATCTTTTAACTTTAGGGTATCTTTTTAGCGATTAAAGTACTACATGAGGCATCAATATCAATATGCTCGCCCTTTTTCATTTTCTTATGTCGTGCCATTATTTCTTTTAGGTACTTGGCATATTTTGGAAATTTATCGATCAACTCTAAGAGCAGAAAATTGACATTAAGGGATTTAAATAAAATAAAAAAACTTACAAAATTCACCTCACCCCTCTTTTACTTGTCCTCTAGTCTTGTCAGGAATGGTACCTTTATTGTCCTCGGTCTTGGTATTACTAAACCAGGTATCGGTTTGGCTATCTCCTCGATGGACTCATGGTGCTCGGTTTCTTCCTCTTCTATAGGTTCGTCGACCTCTTCAAGAACCTCTTCCTCTTCATGGATGAGTGTATTTGGCGGCTTTAACCTTTGCCCGATCATAAAATGATCGCCTTTATGGGCTCCTTCCTATCTCTCCGAGGATTATTCTCTGTATTGCTGGGGAGACTCTGGCCATTTTATTTTTGAAACATTGTCATCAATTGGCTCATTTGGTCACAGAGTCTATCCATTCAGGATTCGAGTCATCCACATGTCGCTTGGACTTGTCAAATGTCTGTCTTCATTGTTTGCATCTCCCCCTCTGGTTGATCGAATCTTTGGCCACATGCAGCATGGTCTTTTCCTAGAGCTCGTTGTTGCAATGGTGGAGGTTGGTAATGAGGGTTCGATCGGGTTTGCGTTTGATTTGTGCCTCGTTAGTTGCCTCCCCATTTAAGGTTTGGATGATCCCTCCAACCGAGATTGTAGGTGTTTGAACAGGGATTTCCACCCCTATTACCTATGTAGTTCGCCTCCTCTAGTTGGATTTCATAATGTGGCTCTGCTCTTAATGGTTTGACTGACATCTCCAAATGGTTAAGTTTTTCTAGGATTCGTTGAAATTTATCATCATTGTTGTATTCATTCACCGATTTCACTGTTGGAGGCTTATATTTGTACATAAACCTCTCATTGGGCCACATGTACGAGTTCATTGTCATATCTTCTATGATTTTATAAGCTCGTTCATACGTATGGAACATGAGAGATCCTTCGGCCGATCCATCTAGGGTAGATTTAAGGTGTCTGTCAACACTGTTATAAAATATTTGGATTTGGATCCATGCTTGCAATTTATGGTATGGACATTTTCTTAACATCGTCTTGAAACGTTCCTACGCCTCGTACACGGACTCACCTTCTTATTGTTTGAAATTAGTGATTTCTCTCTTGACCTGAATAGTTCTACTTATCGGGAAAAATTTGTAGAGAAATTTTTCCTCTAGATCACTCCATGTGGTGATGGAACCCAACTCTAGTAAGTCTAACCAATCAGCCGCATTGTCACACAAAGAGAAAGAGAATACTCGAAGACACATAACATCATCAGATACACCATTGTACTTGAAGGTGTCACAGAGTTGCAAGAACCGCTTCAAGTGTTGGTTCGGATCTTCCACCATGTTTCCCATGAACTGTAGTGTGTTTGGGATCATTTGAATAGTGGTCACTTTTATCTCAAAATTATTAGCGTTAATTGTCGGCCGTTTTATGCTTCCTTACACCGCGTCTAGTGTAGGTAGGGTGTACTCACGTAACATCTGCTACTCCATTAGGACTTCTTCACAGATATTTACTCGGTGTTCTCGTGGATCGTTAAATAAAGGGATCTTTTGGGGTAAATTAAATACCGTGGGTGGATCGGTGCTTGATGGTTGCGTCTGAGCAATTGCTTCAAATTTGGGTATGGTTCGATTTGAGTATTGGAGCTTTGGGTCATCAACCACCTGAAAAGAAAATAAAAATAAATTAATTAATTAAAAATATCATATATATAGGTTTTAACTTCCTACTTATCTTATTAATTGTAAAAAATATTTTCAAGATCTATTGCTGAAATCTCTCCGGCAAAGGCGCCAACAACTTGACTGCCTATAAATGATCTATCGCTTATAGTAAACATAACACACCAGAAACATATATAACTTAAATTTGTGGTGTCCGTAAGTTTATTATCAAATTGTAATATAGTATAGTTTACAACGAAACACTTGAAGTATTCTGAGGATCGTACCTAAGGGAGGATGGAATAAATCTATAAAAAAAACCTTTTTACAATAATAAGTCTAGATAGTATTAATTAAATCTTATATTAAGACAAACAACAAAATAGATTAATGATAGAAATTAAATAACTAAAGTAAAAAAAAAAGAAAAATAACAAACGACTTAAATCAATAAAACCAATTAGGAAGATTAACTCGCTTCAGGCTTTGTAATTAACTTCATATTAGGGTTTTAGGGTGGATTAGCTACTGATTAACCAATTATTAGCTCCCAGACTTAAACTAATTAATTGATTGGTTGATGCTCGCTTATCTCTCGACCTCACTTAACCAGGATAAACTACTATTTACTCAGATCAACTTATCTCCCGATTTCGTCTAATCTATGATAACTTCCTAGGGTTGTCAAGCCTAGGGTTTAAGTACACATAATCTATACCAACTAATTCTCTCTAGAAACCATAAATCCTCCATTAATCACATTCCTATCCACTCGTTAATCTCCCTTAAAGGATTTAGCCACTCATGTTATTCATAATCTCTAACTCAATTGAATTAATCATGTAAAGAACACAATTGAATCGAAAGAGAAACAAAATTAGAATAATCTTGGATTGATATTGAATTGAAGAATGAAGTAGTAAATCGATTGATTGGAATAACAAAATATGTTGATTGCAAAGAAGAAATAAACTGAATAATTCAATAATATAAAATAACGCTCAGATCGAAATCGATTCAAAGAGGAAAAACAAATAGTTTAGAAAAGCCAAAAGAAAACTAATATAATCCTACTCCTATTCTACTAGGGTTTTTGATTGTGTTTAGGATGACTTAGTTACATCAAACCCCTAATATCTTATTTATAGGAGTGTTGGAAGCCTAAATTAGGTTTTCGACACGTCTAAGGTCTTTGTATAAAGTCGATTGTGCAAACAAAAATAACCCCAGCATACTTGGGCAGCAAGTCGACCTATGTTGCAACATAAAAGGTATATGGTGGATATGACTTGCAGTTTCTGCCTTGTATGGTTCGTTTCACACCTTGATGTTATGAGAATCTTGCGCATCACTCGTCCCGTACTCCCACATCAATTGGGTCTATGAGTCTTCATCCTACACACTCAATTACACATATTAGCACTACCTAAGGCTCGTGTCGGCCTAATAGGTCACAACACTCACAATTGTGTTAAAAAACCCTTATTTTACTAATATTTAATCTTAAGTGCTAAATACCAAAAATGTAATATTAAATACTACATTGCCTAAAAAAATGCTCTTTAAGTCTACTAGTTCCCAAGTGTGATTAGACATAATAGACTCTAGTTCATTATTGATAGCATATCTTTAAAAACTAGCATTTATTGATTTTATGGCTTCATAATAGGTCTTTAGATCCTCATCTATAAAAAAATGCATGAGCAATAGAATCACTAATCAAGTCTAAATCACTAATCTTTGTTACAAAGAAAGTGAGGAAATCAGGTCCGAAACTAGTGGCAGTCCTTTGTCTTTTGCTCCTCCTAGGTTCAACATTATCATTAAGAACATCTCTATTATGTGCACTAGAAGAAACATGCTCATCTTGTTAGAGTATGCCCAAAGACTAATCATGAGATGATTGTAATCACATACCCATTTTACATTATTTGTTAATATAAGACATTGCCATTGTTATTTCAGTTTTTTTCTATGTGTATAAATAAACTGGTTAATAATAAAGTCCTAAGAATAATATGATTATTCTTAAAAAGTTCTTTAGTAGAGTATTACTGTGGACTTGGACAATGATAATGCATTGAGACTAATATGTAGTTGATTGATGACAAAGTGTTGCCATTAACATAGGGATGTCAAAATTAATACATGAGTATGTGTTAGAGAACAACATACTGGACTGACCTTCTATGAGTATTTTTCTTGGATTATTGTGTAATAGTCACAAATATTACTCATAGTGGTAACTATGTATATGATCCTCAGACTTGAGATCATCATTGTCCTAACATCATGAGTCGTATATTTTGATAAAGTCAAACGTATATCGTAACAGGTTGTGCTATAAAGACTGATGTTGGATATACCACAATCCATGTAGTGGTATATGGTTGATCAAGATAGGATTTATCCCTCCTACATAATGGGAGCAATATCTTAGGCCTCTTGATGGAGTGAGACTAGAAATGCATG
>CM025152.1:12229728-12262468 GCA_013467495.1 Gossypium gossypioides
ATTGAGTTTGTAATTGCATATTTGAGTTATGAGATATGAGAATGTTTGAATGAATGATATAATGTGTTGGGATATTAAGCTTATGTATGATTTAAACGCATGAGATATTTGTTATATTGTGTACTGAAAAGGCAACTAATTTTCCAAAATGACTTGAAAAATGGTTTTTCCGCTGCATTAGTCTAACTTCGAGTTTTTTTAAAGAAGAGTGACTAGCAAATAGTTTTTCTAAAACAACACTGTCAATAATAAAATGAATCCTAAGCATACACGACTTAATGGATAAATGCTTTTAAGATAACTCAAAGTACAACTACAGTTTTCTCTAAAATGAGTTTATTTAAGGTCTTAAAAAGTAACGTAAGTTAGCTTAGTCATTTTGGTGGCTAATGTAGCCTTCTCAATCTAGCCATAACGTTTAGGCCAGGTTTGGGAGGTTACACATTCTTATCATTTTTTTTTTCATTTTGATTCTCCCATCCATTCTTTGGCCGCCCTCCTCATTTCTTCTCCATTTTCTCTTCATTTTTCTTCCATTTCATCTACTAAACAAAGCCTTTTTCCTTAATTCATCCACATCTCCTCCACTCTTAGCCAATCGCACCACCACCTAACCACCACATCTCCACTGTCACCACTGCCTTCGCACCACTGCACCGCCACCGTGCCGTCGCTATTGACCAATATCGGTTTTCATTATTTTCTTTATTTTCTCCTCCTCTCTTTTGTAATCAACCTTTTTATTATTCAAACTTCATATCTCAATTTTCTTAAAAGGTTTTATTTTTAATCTTTTCTAATCTATCGTTTATTTATTTATTTTATTTGTTAGTTGAGAATCCTCCTCTTTAATCGAATCACCGCAAGAATCGTTGAGCCTCCTTACCCTTGAGATTACATAAGTACTGGTAAATCCTTGGATTAAAATGTTTCTTTTTGTATTCTCGTTTATGAAAGATTCTAACGAGGATATTTATTGTTCACGCATGAAGTGTTAATTTGAAATCCCGGATCCATACTCCATCCTTTAAAGGTGTTTTTCATTGGGACCATTGAGTAAGTGAGTGATTCAACTTAATCATTTGAAAATATTATGAAAAATGTCAATATACTGACATGGTATTAATGTTTTAACTAAAGATTCAATGGTTGATCTCCTTTCTTAGAGTTGGGAAATAGAATCATTATTATCGGGTCATACGAATTCAGTTGTGGGTTTAATCTAAATAAATAAATAAAAATATACATTAATTTTAATGTTCAAACAAATATTATTATTTGGATTGTGTTTTGTGTGAATACTTAAAATATTCCAAAAAGGGAGATTAAACCCGTCGATATATATTATACCAAGTAAGTGACCCAAATCAACTAATGTATTGTGTGGTTATGATTATCACTATTTTGAAAAATATATCATTCTCATTCTCATGTTATGTGATATTATGGCATAATTGATTTTACATAACAAATAAATTGTGATTTTTTGATATCTTGAAACAATATGTGAATCGCATGTTAAACATGCCCTACATGATATTATATGTTAAGAAATTCTGTTTGCATGTTTCAACATGCCCAATGTGATAAGTGATATCTTGAAATGAAATATATATATGTTCATTGTGGCCATATCACATCCATGGGGTAGGACTTTGTAAGGAGGAAGAATTGGTGGCTTCGTCCACAACCTACATGGTAGCTAATCTCTAAAATTCATGGTTTATCCACAACCTACATGACAGCTTGTCTGCGAATATTAGTGGCTTCGTCCACAACCTACATGGCCACTTGTCTGCGAATTTGGTGGTTTATCCACAACTTACATGGTAGCTTGTCTGCAAATATTGGTGACTTCGACCACATATATTGGAGTGATTGGATGGATGAGTTCTAGAGAACTCTTTTTGGAGTGTAGCGATGATGGGTAGGATGTTTTATAAAATTTTGCATAATTGTTTTACAAAAATTGCACTGCCATGATCATGTGCATAAATATTGGTTATTTTGTATGATTAGTATGTGTTTATTTTTATTTGATTTGTATACTGAATTCATACTTAATACTTGAGTTAAGACTCACATTGAGCTTTATAGCTTACCCCACTTTAGTTTTCTGATTTTACAGATAACCCTAATGTTAGGATTTGATGGTAGCATTTGTAAGAGTTTCTCGGAATTCATTTTAAATTAAAGTAATCAAAGTTTATCTTGATATTTTGTTAATTTGGGATTGTAATAAGTTTGAGTATGGATTGTGGCATGGGACATTACTTTGGAGATTTTCATTCTGATTTGCACGAATTGCTTACATGACATTAAGTTTTAAAAACTGCATTAATTAGTATTTGATAAGATTATACATGAAACTCAATTTTTATTAAAACTTGACAAAATCACTCTTTTCTGCTATGACAATGAAAATGAGTTTTAGACAAAAATACGACATAATTTTGAGGTTTAAAATTGTCTATCGATGTTTTATCGAATTTACATGTAATATTTATTTTTAGCAAAATATGGTTTTAGTACAATTTTTCATTGCGGTTCTTATAAAAATATGTCAATATTACAGTTTCCCGTTGCAATTCTAAGTGACGAGTTTTTAATAAAATTAGACTTAATTTTCAATTTACTAATGTTTACAAATGAGATTTCTTAAGATATTTGATTTCTAAAGTTAATATGGTTTTTCCTTAATAATAACGATTAACCAAGTTCTTTAGTTTTGAATAAATAAACAAATGATTTTGAAATATGATTGAAAGTTCTGAATAGCGATTAAACTTTTAAAAAATACATAAAATATTGAAATCATTGATTTATATAATTCTCATTTTTTGCGAGATTAAGTTAATTATTTGATTTCACTAGTTTTGAATGATTTATGCAAATGGTTTAAGAAGCCAAGTTTGGGAGGTTACAATTCTGGTGGGTTTTGGATGGTTAACCGCATATCTGAATCGGTTTTATCATTCATTGGACAAATTTTCAATGGTTATATGATTTGTAATTCATATTGTAAATGGTTATATGATTGGTTACCATGAGTTGATATTGAATGATCTAGTATAATTGAATAGATTTTTTATTATGAGTACTGATATAAAGACTCTCAAGTTGAATGATTGTGATTGACATGATTATAGTTTATTAACTGATACTGTGTGATTTATATGTTTTTAAGGTAAATTTATCGTTGTAATTGTTAAACTTACTAAGCTCTAGTAAAGCTTACTCATGCTTTTTCTTCTATTTATTTGTAGATTACGTTTTGTGGAATCGAACGATTGAATCAACTCAAAGAATCACACTATTCAGATATCTTTTGGTAGTTTTTGATATGTTTACCTTTGGGTTATATGGCATGTATTAGGTGTTTTATGTGTATGACTTCATGTGATGCAACTTTGGTTAGTATAAAGTTGGGTGAGCTTGTTTTTGTGTGTATCTTTGGCTTTAGGCTTGTAAATGTCCATGTAAAGTTTTTTTGGTATTTGGTGTGAATTTTTTATAAAGGCATTTGAAATATGATAATTTTGGTATATGTTTTATTTATGGATATGTGAACTTGAATCCTATTAGTTTGGTGTAAGATGTGGATAGTGTTGGTATTTGAATTGTGGTGTCAATGAGGGCACATTGGTTAGACACTTAAGATGTTGGTTTTGGTATGTTTTAAGCCTATTTGGATATGTTTTTGATGTATGGAAATGTTTGATTTTGTGTTAACTTGGTACCTAAGATTTGGTTAATAATATGCCTTATTTTGAAAGTTTTTTAAGTTTTTTAATGCGCCACACATGGCCTCCTTACACGGCCGTGTATCTTCTTAAAAGTTGGTCCAGATTTAACTCACACGGTCACAGAGAGTTACACAGCCTGGCGACACGGCCGTGTGACCCTACTTCTAATTGTACATAGGAGGGCACAAGGGCTACGACACAGCTGTTTTTTTCTTTAATTGTTCAAAACTTTAATTAATAAAAAAGTCCAATTTATTCAATCCATAAGTAAAATCTATGCAAAATGTCCAAATGTCCAAAGTTAAAAATCCCATGCCACAGTGCCATAAGTTAACATAAAAAGTCCCAAATAGCAATAAAGTCTATGAAAATACAAATTATAAATAAGAGCCTATATTTATTTAAAAACCATTTCTGAGAGCATCACCGACAACCGCATCCGAGTCCTAACCACGAGGGTTATCTGAAACACATAAGTAAAGTGGGTAAGTTTTAAAGAGCCTAGTGTGAGATCAACACAAATATAATCGCATACATATCAAAATATCAATCTCAACATATCAATCATCATAATAATCATAAGTTCTAACACTGATACTTATGCATGAACATGTCAGCACATATTTTAAAACGATGCAGATTTTATAAAATTTCCTACCCATCTCCGCCACACACCAATATAAAGTTCCCCATAACTCAT
The DNA here is from genome assembly GCA_013467495.1 of Gossypium gossypioides. Lineage (NCBI taxonomy): Eukaryota > Viridiplantae > Streptophyta > Magnoliopsida > Malvales > Malvaceae > Gossypium > Gossypium gossypioides. The sequence continues at coordinate 12,234,175 of CM025152.1, forward strand.
CCATCCGAAACACCATTTGTGGACAAGCCTCCACTGATTTGCAGATAAAGTGCCACATACTTTCACCTTTCATAAAAACCCACCCTATGCATATGATATGGCAATTTCACTTTTTAACACATATTATTCACTTCTACACTTAGGCATGTAAACATGCTCTCATAATCACGTTGATCACTTATAATCAATTTAACATGTTTTAACATGCTTTTCGCATTAGATCATAGATATCAAATTTACACATACGCATATATAAATATCACATGCTTTAAATCATCAAAAGTATCACACATGCCATGTATCACATATCATAAGGATGAGATTTCCTCATATATCACAATCATAGTTATCATCACATCATATATCATGCTTTTATAGAATCGTTTGGTTAGGTTTACTTGGTATTTCTTCTCGATGAGTTTTTCAACTCTTCTTTGTAATACTTAATGTACTTGTGTTTGATCACAATTTTATTATTAATAGAATAATTTAACACCATATTATATTTAATCTAATAGTATTGAATCCACACCTTTTTCATAAGTATGATGAGCCACAATCCCTTAGTAGTGATTTAGCTTGGATCCAAACCCAAAAGACGTATCTAATGCACAAATAACTTATTTTGGTTAGGATTCAATGAAGATGTTTTATTACTAAATATTAATCACTAAAAATCTCACCATACACTTACCCCATGGTTTGCACGTAAAAACTCATTTTTAGTGAAATCGGAATAGTGGTTTCAGGACAACAAATTTGACATGAAAATATTTATTTCATTATTATTTTAATGTCTACTAAATGATAGTAGTATCGTATAAAAATTTCGTTAAAAAATTTTATCGTTTGTACGCTTTTAAATCGTAAAAGGTGCAAAAGTTAAATTCTATAAGCTAAAGGGGTCTAATGGCTATACTATTAAATGGTTAAAGGATTTATGTTGTTATTAGACCATAACTACTTTTTGTGGACAAATATGGACATTAATTAAGTGGCTTTAAGGTTTATAACAAAGGTTATATATGTAAATTAATAAATAAAGTCAAAATTAAGTAAAATAATTCTACTTTTCTATTCATTCATCTTTTTGCCGAAATTGTAAAGGGAAATAGCACCATTTTAGGGTTCTTGAGCATTCGGCCAAGTCTTCTTGTGCATGTAAGTGTGATTTCGTCCCGTTTTTAATGATTTCTATGTTTTTTAAGTCGTTGTAGCTTAATCTAGCTAGCCCAGGGACTAATTTGCAAAACTATTAAAAGGTTAGGCATTTTCCATGAATGTATTCATGTGGTTTTTGACGTTTGATGAAAGAAAATGAATGCTTGTTGATTTATAAACAAAATTTTGTAAATTGAATTTCATTAAAAATGTCAAATAGGGATTTAATTGAGAAATGTGAAATATTCATGGTGAAAATTTTGAAATAATGAATTATATAAGTTGATATGAAAATATATGGTATTCGGCCAGCTTGGGTTAAGGATGAATTTGCATGAATTTCAATTTTTGAGCTTAAGGAGTAAATTGTAAAGAAATCAAAACAATAGGAGCAAAAGCATAATTTTACAAAAATATGACTTTTGGATTGACTTGAATAGAAAGATTATTGAATGGATTTAAGTTTATTATTTAGATCAAGTTAAGCCTCCTACGGATTTAGATTGAGGGATAGATAAAGTGTCAGACTAGTCGATCGTATTTCATCATTTTGTGATGGAGATAAGTTTGTACGTTAAAATAGCGCTTCAATGTATTTGATTCAAATGTTATTATATTATTTATCATATCATGTCATGACGAAAAATCCAACGATGATATGACGACTATTTAGCCCATTTGAACCTTAGGAATATATAGGATACAAATGACATATCATGAGGGTTACCATGTTTTGGGTGCTGGTCCTGAACGTCCTACCTATGGTTGAGTTCCGGTAGCTGGTGTGGATACTCGTCAGCTTGTGTGAGCGACATCGTGTAGCTATGTTTCGACTATCAACTTGTGTGAGCAGACCTATTTATGGCTTGTAAGAACGCTTACGTAAAGAAAAAGGAAAGGAATGGTTTCAACCATGTGTTAGCACACTATGTGTGAGCTTCTCGTGTATCCAATATTATTCTAAGTGGTTCAATGAGCATGAAAAGGGATGAACCGGTATGAAGTATTAATGATCAAGTTTGTATAGCTGTGATACAAAAAGTATGAGTTCATATGTATTATGTTCATGGAAATTACCTTACCATGTAATGATATTGTTAAGATATGTGTTTAATCACTAAATTGTGTTGTTGATGATGCTTAGGCTTCTGCTAAGCTTTGTTGGACTGATTCATGTTTATTTTTAAGCTTATGCATTGAAATGGTAAGCATTGTTCATGATTTAGGAACTTACTAAGCATTATATGCTTATGTTGTGTTTCTTTTCTATGTTTTATAGATTATCGAAAGCTCGATCGGTTTGGAAGCTTGTCGGAGACCAATCACACTATCCAACAACTATATCGGTAGATTTTGATATTTTGAGTCATGGTTGTAGTTATATATGGTTGATTCATAGATAAGTATGTTATGTTAAGTTTATTTGATGATTGTGGTTGAGGTGCCTTTTGGCATATTGGTTGTATGGATAGATACCATATTGGACTAGCTTTATTATGCATGGTTTAGGTACATTTTGAAGCTTAAAAATACGTGCAAATAGCTTGTAGGTGTGAGCATGGTTTGGGTGAAAGAAATGGCTTGAAAATGGCCTATTTCTTGTCCACATGGCCTAAGACACGGGCGTGTGTCTCAGCCATGTGTGACAGACGGCCATGTGTCCCCGTAGGTTTCAAAGGGTTGTAAATGTGGTATTTTGGATGATGAACTTTTGGTATATTAATGCTTTTATGGTTGATGTTGAAATGGTCAAGTGAATGTATGTTTTGAATGACCAATTTGGTATGTTTAGTTGTGGTTTGTCATATGGTCAATTATGCTATGTTTTGGCATACAAAATAGGTAGTTATATATGGTTGATTCATGGATAAGTACGTTATGTTAAGTTTATTTGATGATTGTGGTTTAGGTGCCTTTTGGCATATTGGTTGTATAGATAGATACCATATTGAGCTAACTTTATTATGCATGGTTTAGGTACATTTTGAAGCTTGAAGATATGTTCAAATGGCTTCTAGGTGTGAGCATGGTTTGGGTGAAAGAAATGGCTTGAAAATAGCCTATTTCATGTCCACACGGCCTAACACATGGGCGTGTATCTTAGCCGTGTGTGACACACGGCCATGTCTGTAGGTTTCAAAGGGTTTCAAGTCAGGCAGTTACACGGCTTAGCACACGGCCTGGCACACGGGCGTGTGGCTTGACTGTGTGACCCAAGTTAGAGAGTTTCACGAGCATAGACATGGACTGGGACACGACCATGTGTCCCTACTTTGAATGTCCACACGGCTTGGCCACACGGCTGTGTGAACCCTATATTGTGAAAAATTATATCTTTTTCCATGAAGTTCTAAATGTTTCAATTTAGTCCCGAATCATTTCTAAAGTGTTTCTGAGGCATCGAGGGCTCGAAATAGGGACGATATCCATGTGTTTGAATGAGTTTAGATATGATTCATGAAATGTATGTGATTGAATGTTTTAAGCTATGTTTTTGTGGTAATGCTCCGTAACCCTATTTTTGCGATGAATATGGGTTAGGGGTGTTATATTTAGTGGTATTAGAGCTACGATTTAGTCAATTTTCAGACTGAACGTAACGTGTACGATTCTAGAAATACATGCCATTATATAACCTGTGATAGTGTGATAACTCCTGACATGTTTTGAACTATGCTTTCATATAGAAATGACATCCAACCTAGCTGACTCCGATGAAGTTAAAAATAATACGCAAGCCTCCTTTCACGGAGCAGCGTCGAGTTGCACTAGGCCTATATCTGAGGGCCAGGGAGGCTAAGTAGGCTTTCTTCCATATGATGAACAAATGGTTTATCGAGTTCATATGAACAAACCTGACGGCTCGACGACCTCTGCCGCCACCTGTTCCCTAATCTGTTCCTGTAGTTCCTTAGGGTTTGGAACCAATGCAAATTAGTATGCTGCCAGTTGATAAAATTTGTAAATATGGGGCTGAAGAATTTAGAGCCACGGCTGAAGATGATCTAAAGAGAGCTGAGTTCTAGTTAGGAAATACTATTAGGGTTGTCGACGAGTTGTCTTGTACACCGGTAGAGTGTGTTAAATATGTTGTATCTTTACTGAAAGACTCAGCTTATCAGTTGCGGAACACTTTGGTTTCAATAGTGTCGAGAGAGCATATAGATTGAGAATTCTTTCAAACCGAGTTTCGAAAGAAGTATATAAGTTAGAGATTTCTTGATCAGAAACACAAAGATTTTCTTGAGCTTAAACAAGGTCGAATGACAGTATCCGAGTATGAGAGGGAATTTGTTAGATTGAGAAAATATGCCTTGGAATGTATTCCAACCGAAATTGCCATGTGTAAACGGTTTGAAGACGAGTTAAATGAAGACATAAAGTTATTAGTCGGGATACTTGAACTGAAAGAATTTTTTGTTTTAGTTGATCGAGCACATAAAGCCGAAGAGCTTAGCAAAGAAAATAGGAAAGCTGATTATGAAGCTAGAGATTCAAGAAAGAGATCATCGAGAAAGTCATATCAGTCGTAATCAAAGAAGTTGAAAGAACATTATAACCGTTCGACAGCTTCAGTGGGATATTCCAGTAGAGATAGAGTTAAACATCATGTGAGTTCAAAACCTCAAGCTATGTCCGTTGCGAGCATAGGCAGTGTCAAAGGCAATAAGCTCGATTGCCAATAGTGTGGACGTCGACGCTTTGGTGAATGCAAGATGAAAATTGGTGCATGTTTCAAATGTGGCTCGTATGAGAATTTTATTCGAGATTTCCTAGAGAGATCTAAAAAAGAAAAGGCTTAGACCGTTCGACCGAGTAACACGGATGCGAGAGGGAGACCGCCAAGGAACCCTAGAAATGTAGGTAATAGATACAGTGGGACCAAGGACTTTGCTGTGAGATCTGAGGCATGAGCACCGACTAGAGCATATGTGATCTGTGCATGAGAGGAAGCTTCAGCAACAGATGTTATTACTGGTACATTTTCTATCTTTGATACTATGTTATTGCTTTGATTGATCCGGGATCAACACATTTGTATATATGAACGAATTCAATGTCAAGTAAGAATTTACCTGTTGAGTCTACTGAATTTGTGGTTAAAGTAACGAACCCCCTAGGTCGACATGTGCTAGTTGATAAGATTTGTAAAAATTGTCATTTGATGATTCGGGGTTGTAATTTTCCAGCCGATTTGATGCTGTTGCCATTAGATGAATTTGACTTGATTTTGGGTATGGATTGGTTGACTCTGCATGATGTCGTACTAAATTGTAGGTGAAAGCTTAATGTGTTAAAATGTACGAACGGTGAAAAACTTCAAACTGAGTCAGATAGCTTGGGTGGTATACCTAATGTTATTTTAGCTATGTCAGCACAAAGATATGTTAGAAAAGGCTGTGATGTGTATCTTGCGTAAATATTTGATTCTAGAATTTTTTAGTTGAAACTAGAATCAGTTCCAGTGGTTTGTGAGTATCCAGATGTGTTTCCAGAGGAGTTACCCAGGTTACCACTGATCTGAGAGGTTGAGTTTGCTATTGAGTTAGTACCAGGAATGTCTCCGATATCGATAACTCCTTACAGAATGGCTCCTACAGAGTTGAAAGAATTGAAAGTGTAGTTGCAAGAATTGATAGATAGGGGTTTTGCTCGACCCAATTTCTCACCTTAGGGTGCACCAGTTCTATTTGTTAAGAAAAAGAACGAATCTATGCGATTATGTATTAATTACCTCCAACTTAATAAAGTCACGATAAAAAATAAGTATATATTGTCGCGTAGTGACGATCTATTTGATCAATTGAAAGGTGCAATAGTGTTCTTGAAAATTGATCTGCGTTCTGATTATTATCAGTTGTGAGTTAAAAATTCAAATGTGCCGAAAACTGCGTTTAGGACCAGGTACGGACATTATGAATTTCTTGTGATGTCGTTTGGTTTTACTAATGCACCTGCAATATTTATTGATTTGATGAATAGAATTTTTAGACCGTATTCAGACAGATTCGTTGTGGTATTCACCGATGATATTTTGATTTATTCACGAGATGAGTCAGAGCATGCCGAACACTTGAGAATTGTTTTGCAAACTTTGCGTGAAAAGCAATTATTTGCTAAGTTTAGCAAATGTGAATTTTGGCTTCGAGAAGTCGATTTTCTGGGACATGTTGTGTCAGCTGAGGGCATCAGAGTTGATCCAAGCAAAATTTCAGCTATTGTTGATTGGAAACCTCGAAGAAATGCATCTGAGGTTAGAAGTTTTTTAGGATTAGCTGAATATTACAGAAGGTTTGTTAAGGGATTTTTGATGATTGTTACACCAATGACGAGATTATTATAAAAAGATGTTAAGTTTGAGTGGTCAGAAAAATGCCAGCAAAGTTTCAATCAGTTAAAAGCATTGTTGAACGAGGCACTGATGTTAGTTCAGCCTGAGTTTGGTATAGAATTCATGATTTTTAGTGATGCATCTTTAAATTGTTTAGGCTGTGTTTTGATGTAGGAAGGCAAGGTGATAGCTTATGCTTCTAGACAGTTGAAACTACATGAGAAGAATTATTTGATGCATGATTTAGAGCTTACGGCGATTGTTTTTGCATTGAAGATTTGGCGACACCATTTGTACGGCGAAAAATGCCATATCTTTTCAGATCACAAAAGCTTGAAATATTTGATGTCACAAAAAGATTTGAATCTGAGACAGTGCAGGTGGCTCAAGTTATTGGAAGACTACGATTTGATTATTGACTATCATTATGGAAAGGAAAATGTAGTTGTTGATGCTTTGAGTAGAAAGTCTCTGTTTGCTTTGCGAGCATTGAATACGCGATTGACATTGTCTGATGATAGTTCGATCTTAGCTAAGCTGAAAGCTAGACTGATGTTTTTACAACAAATTTATGAGGCTCAGAAATGTGATGATGTATTGTTAGCTAAACAAAAACAAAGTGAGTCGACTCCTGATTCAGATTTTCAGATTGGATCCGATGATTGTTTATAATTCAAAGGCATAATTTGTGTTTCAAGAACTTCAGATATCATTTAAAAAAATTTGCACCAAGCTCATAATAGTAGTATGTTTATTCATCCTGGTAGCAACAAAATGTACGGTGATTTGAAACAAATGTATTGGTGGCCAAGTATGAAACGAGATATTTCTGAGTTCGTATTGAGATGTTTAGTGTGTCAGCAAGTTAAAGCTGAACATCAGGTACCTTCTAATCTGTTACAGCCAGTGTTGATTATGGAAAGGAAATGGGAGCGAGTCACAATAGATTTTTTATCGGGATTACCTTTGTTTCCGAGAAAGAAAGATGCATTATGGTTATCGTTGATCGTCTGATAAAGTCCGCACATTTTATTCCAGTGCGTACGAATTATTTTCTTGAAAGATTGGCTGAGTTATATATTGATAAGATTGTCAGATTGCACGGGGTGCCAGTTTCTAATATTTCTGATAGAGATCTGCGGTTTACATCTCGGTTCTGGAGTAAGTTGCATGAGGCTCTAGGTACCCTTTTGCATTTTAGTACCGTGTCTCAGACCAATGGTCAATTAGAGCAAGTGATATAGATACTCGAAGATATGCTTCGATGCTGTGTTTTAGAGTTCGAAGGCAATTGGGAGAAATTTCTACCGTTAGTTGAGTTCGCGTACAATAACAGTTATCAATCGAGCATAAAGATGGCACCGTATGATGCCCTGTATGGTCGTAAATGCCGAACTCCATTATATTGGACTGAGCTCAGTGAGAAAAAAAAGATTTGAAAAGAAAAGACATTGAGCTTCAAGTCGGCGATAAATTGTTCTTGAAAGTGTCGCCGTGGAAGAAAGTTCTTCGATTCGGTCGTAAATGAAAGCTAAGTACGCGACTTATCGGGCCATATGAGATTATCAAGAGAATCAGACGAGTAGCTTATAGATTAGTTTTGCGGTCAAAGTTAGAAAAGATCCATAATGTGTTCCGTGTATCTATGTTACAACGGTACCGATCAGACCCTTCGCATGTTATCTCACAGTGGATGTCGCGATTGAACCTGATATGATGCACAACGAAGAACCGATTAGAATTATAGCTCGAGAGGTTAAAGAATTGAGAAATAAAAACATAGCTTTAGTGCAAGTCCTTTGGCAACGACATGGTATAGAGGATGCTACATGAGAGCCCGAAGAAGCTATACAAGCGCAATACCCGAACCTCTTTTTCGGTAAGATTTTTGGGGACGAAAATTCCTTTAGGGGGAGAGTTGTAACAACTCGTTTTCAGTAAAATCGGAATATTGGTTTTGAGACCACAAATTTGACGTGAAAACATTTATTTTATTATTATTTTAATGTCTATGGAATGATAGTAGTGTCGTACAAAAATATCGTTAAGAAATTTTATCGTTTGCATGCTTAATTTAATAAAAAGGACTAAATCGTAAAATGTGCAAAAGTTACATTCTATAAGCTAAAGGGGTGTAATGGCTATGCTATTAAATAGTTGAAGGATTTATGTTGTTATTAGACCATAGCTATTTTGAATGGACAAATATGGACATTAATTAAGTGGCTTTAAGGTTTATAACAAAGGTTATATCTGTAAAGTAATAAATAAAGTCAATTAAGTAAAACAATTCCACTTTTCTATTCATTCATCTTCTTTGCCAAAATTGTAAAGGAAAATAACACCATTTTATAATTCTTGAGCATTCAGCCAAGTCTTCTTATGCACGTAAGTCTGATTTCGTCTCGTTTTTAATGATTTCTATATTTTTGACGTCGTCGTAGCTTAATCTAGCTAGCCTAGGGACTAATTTACAAAATTATTAAAATTTAGGGTTTTTCCATGAATGTATTCATGTGGTTTTTGATGTTTGATGGAAGAAAATGAATACTTGTTGATTTATAAACAACTTTCGTAAAGTGAATTTTGTTGAAAATGTCAAATAGGGATTTAATTGAGAAATGTGAAATATTCATGGAGAAAATTTTGAAATAATGAATTATATGAGTTGATATGAACATATATGGTATTTGGCTAGCTTGGGTTAGGGATGAATTTGCATGAATTTCAATTTTCAAGCTTAAAGACTAAATTGTAAAAAAATCAAAACATTAAGGGTAAAAGCATAATTTTGCAAAAATATGATTTTTGGATTGAATTGAATAGAATGATTATTGAATGGATTAAATTTAATTATTTAGATCAAGTTAAGCCTCGTACGAATTTAGATCGAGGGAAAGATAAAGTGTCAGATTAGTTGATCCTATTTCATCCTAGTTTATTTAAATGTTATTATATTATTTTTCATATCATGTCACGACTGAAAATCCAATGATGATGCGATGACTATTGAGCCCGTTTGAACCTTAGGAATATATAGGGTACAAATGAGATGTCATTAGGGTAACCATGATTCGGGTGCTAGTCCTGAATGTCCTACCGATGGCTGAGTTCTGGCATTTGTTACGGTTACTCGTCAGCTTGTGTGAGCGGCATCGTGTATCTATGTTCCGACTGTCAGCTTGTATAAGCAGACCTATTTATGGTTCGTAGGAGTGTTTACGTAAAGTAAAAGGAAATGAATGGTTTCGACCATGTGTTAGCACACAATGTTTGAGCTTCCTGTGTATCCGATATTATTCTAAGTGGTTCAACGGGCATGAAAAGGGATGAACAGGTAAAGGTTCCGATTGATTTTCCTATTGAATTATGGAACGGTATGAAGTAATAAAGATCAAGTTTTTATAGCCATGATATGAAAAGTATGAGTTCATATATATTATTCTCATGAAAATTACCTTACCATGTGATTATATTGTTATGTTATGTGTTTAATCACTAACTTGAGTTGTTGATGATGCTTAGGCTTCTGCTAAGCTTTGTTGGATTGATTCATGTTTATTTTTAAACTTATGCATTTAAATGGTAAGCATTGTTCATGATTTACGAACTTACTAAGCATTATACGCTTACGTTGTGTTTCATTTCTATGTTTTATAGATTATCAGAAGCTCAATCGGTTTGGAAGCTTGTTAGAGACCTATCACACTATCCAGCAACTATATCGGTAGATTTTGATGTTTTGAATCATGGTTATAATGGCATGTATGGGTGAATTGTTTTTAATGAGATGGTCATTATGTTTGGCTTGTAAATATGGTATTTTGGTTGATTAACTTTTGGCAAATTAATGCTTTGATGGTTGATGTTGAAATGGTCAAGTGAATGTATGTTTTGAATGACCAATTTGGTATGTTTAGTTGTGGTTTTTCATATGGTCAATTGTGCTATGTTTTGGTATGGAAAATAGGTAGTTATATATGGATGATTCATAGATAAGTATGTTATGTTAAGTTTATTTGATGATTGTGGTTGAAATGCCTTTTGGCATATTGGTTGTATTGATAGATACCATTTGAACTAGCTTTATTATGCATGGTTTAGGCACATTTTGAAACTTGAAAATACGTGCAAATGGCTTGTAGGTGTGACCATGGTTTGGGTGAAAAAAATGGCTTGAAAATGGCCTATTTCTTGTCCTCACGGCCTAAGACGTAGGCGTGTGTCTCAGTCGTGTGAGACACACTGCCATGTGTCCTCGTAGGTTTCAAAGGGTTGCAAGTCAGGCAGTTACATGGCCTAGCACATGGCCTTGCACACGGGCGTGTGGCTTGGACGTGTGACCCTAGTAAGAGAGTTACATGGGCACGGACACGGGCTAGGACACGACCATGTGTCCCTACTTCTAATGTCCACATGGCCCGAGACATGGGTGTGTGTCTTAGTCGTGTGAGTCACACGGCCTGGCCACACAACCATGTGACCCTTGCAATATGAAAAATTCTATCCTTTTTCATGAAGTTCTAAATGTTTCTGATTTAGTCTTGAATCATTTCTAAAGTGTTTCTAAGGCCTTGAGGGCTCAAAATAGGGACGATATCCATCTATTTGAATTAGTTTAGATATGATTCATGAAATGTATGTTATTGAATGTTTTAAGTTATTTTTTTGTAGTAATACTCCGTAACCCTATTTCGCCGACGGATACAGGTAAGGGGTGTTACATTGCACACTCAAATTTCTGATCTCCGATCCAGCCATAGAGAGCCCTAATAAGCAATGATTTGATGGTACCGTTTAGAGTTTGTATAAAGTTACGGAAGGTCTTACTATAATGTGCTAGACTTCCGGTTAGCCCTAATAAGCCCTCTATGGGCAAGCCCTTTCAAATTAAGATGGTTGACTCGAAGATGTCCTCTTAATGAGGTGATTAACAACAAAGAATAAATTTAGGTAAAAAAAACTAGATAAAACCTACCACTATGAAAATCGAAGTTTAAATTAAAAAAAATTCAAGATTTTACTCATTGTCAAGAGTTACTTAAGCTGCAAATCACTTGTCATAATGATATATTGTGGACCAAAATTGAGACCTTAATGATTTTAAGTTAGATATTGATTTTTTTTAAATAAAATAAAATAAGATACTAGACATATATGAATTTTAGACCTATTATTTATTAAATCCTAATATGAAGTGAATAAAATTTCAAATAATGAATAAAGTCACTTCCATTTTGAATAGTGGTGAAAACAAGGCAATTAATTTTAGCCATCCATTTGGCTCGAGATGATTTCTAGAATAGAGTGAATCAATTTCTCAAATTTTATAAAAATTACTATTGAGATAAAAGTCACAAATAGGAGAAGATTAATTTTCATAGATAGTAAAACAAACATAAAACATGCATTAATTCCAAGAAAAAAAAGATACTTCCTTTTCTAGAGGCACTAATAGCAACTTTTATTTTATCAAAGTATTATTTCCCAAATGCAACCCCTCTTGGTTTGACGACTTTTAATTTGAATTAGATTATGGTGTTGAAAAAGTTCGGTTAACAAAATGGTTTTAGGTACAGCATAAGTTCAATTTTTTAAAACTAAGTCTTTCGTGATATTTATCATAATAAACTTAAACTAAAATTATACCTATGTTTTGTGCGAAGCAAATGTAAACCGAATAGCCTTCTCTGGTATCCTGGAACCACGAATTGTGTTGAATGTGGGCTCGAGCAACACGTACCAAATCACAGAAAAGAAATTATTTACTTACTTTTAGTAGGAAAGTAAGTTCTCTCTATAAACCAATAAAATTTGCAATTCCCAAAAAATATAATTTATTCTTTGCAAATAAATTATCATTACTTTCTAGCAGAATAATGATGTAGGTAATTGTGTGTTAATAATAGCTCAATTGGTGCTCTCTATTTATAGAGAGAAATAAAAGAGTTCTGGTTGAATAAGTCCTAAATTATTATTATTATTTTAATAGAAAATACACTCCCACTCTAAGTGTGTGTGAGAGGGGTGGCGGCACACCCTTGTATTATACTAGGCTAGTCACCCTTAATATTATATGAGGGCTAGATTTGGATTTCTCATGTATTGGGTCCAATTATATCAGTTTCCTTAGAATTTTTGGTCCAATGGTAACACCTTAAACAAGACCGAATAGATTCGACCCGAATTTCATGAGCTACATTAGCCACCGAAGTTACTCTCTGTTAACTCCTAACCTAACCTCTAACACACCACTTATTTACAACGCATAGTATGCTATGTTACAATACAAAAACGAGAATAATTCATGCATAAGAAATAAAACATGCCATCTAACAAACATACATAGGTAGGATTCACACCACAACTTAGGCTTGCATACGTCAAACATCATAAGTTTGCCAATTAGAAAATCATATGAGTTCGCAGTACAATAACAATGTAACACCCTCAACACGGTCTGATTCACCGGATCCAGATCTCGAGTGTTACGATTCTTATTATAGATTCATACTTAGACTAATACGCACAACATTACATCTCTATTAAACATTTGCTTTCATAAAAAAATACATATGGAACAAGTTTGACGATTATGTTGGTTACAATGGACTTTATAATTTTTGTAGGGCTATAAGAGAATAATCATGACTTAGTTACATTGTTCAATTCATTCTACTTCTAAGTGGTCACACTAAATTCAATCGGTTCATCAACCTATTTTGCACCTGTTATAGGGACTTACAAGCAAATTCCTGGACTCATTTCATTAATTCCTTTAATGTCGATATCTCCAGCCCAAAATTTTGCTCTGTATGCATAATAGCCCTACGCGCCCCTCTTTAGGCATAGCCCTAGCATTGTCCCTCCTGGCGTAGTCCCATCTCAGCTTACCTATAACATAAAAGACAAAGGTAAGTTCATGAGAACTTAGTGAGTAAACCCTTATTTAATTGAGTCTTATCTAAGAACTCTTTTATCTAACTCTTTATCTCTTATTCTTCAACTTAACTCTAGCAGATACATCCCTTAGATTTTATTCATTATACCATAGGTGTCACGCTTTGCACTAAGGTTATATCTTGCCTTTCATATCTTCTGTACCACTCTCGCGTTCCTTTTCTTATTGTTTCGTGATTCCTTAACCATTCCCGTTATAGAGGGCCTTTCAGACGAAATGTTCTAGGTTAACCACATACTCTGGCAAACTCTAGTCTTGTTATTCTTACCATGTTACTACACTGGGTTAGCCATAACACTTCTTACGGAGCTTTTCTTTCAGAGTTTGCTATACTTATATTTCCTTCAGAAGACTTCATATGTTGTTTTATCATAACTCACCATGGGTTACTTCTTCTTGTTCAGAGTCCACCACAAAGGTGTTTCTTTTAAATGGTTGCTGCAAGGGTCATTCTTTAGATGGCGCCACGAAGGCATTCCTTTTTAGAGATAGCTACATAGGCTTAATTTTCCAGAAATTGCCACAAAGGCGTCCTTTTCAATAAGTACACGCAACAGAGGTTTTCCTTTCAGAGTCTCGGCACAAAGGCATCCTTTAAGAGGTTTGCCACAAAGGTTGTCCTTTTACTGGTGTTTTAAATGATAGGGATTTGCCTAAACTCACACTTAGTGAGGTTTTCCCATCATCATTCCGAGACACACATAGAACCATATTACGTAATAACCTTCCTTAATTTTTCCATAAGATGTCATAACTCACTAGTTATGGACTTACATGATTGGTCTTCTTTAGTGTCATGGCCATGGACTTGTCCTTTTAGAGATTCGTGTTTCTAGTCCTGACGAACCCTTGTGATGACTCCGAGGATAGACATAGACTCATCATGCATCGATTCACTCAGGACAGACATTCTGATGCTTACAAGACACATATACACTTCCTATCAAACTCATTCTTACTTTCTATCATAAGTACACTATCGTCATTCAGATTCATAAGTCTTACATATCTTATTAGATTCATCACATCATACTTTACTAGTTTCAATCTCATTCTTTGGCCACTTAGCATAGATGTTTCTAGAAGGCATACAATGCATGTAAGAGTCAGTTTAGGGACTAACCTGACTTCCATCTTTCTCAACTCCAAAGCTCCAGATCTAGACTTCCATTGGAAGATCAACAACAACCACTATTACATAGCACAAAAACTAATCAAAATTCACTCACATACCTCTTTTCCCGTCATCTCTAACAATTACATCCCCCACTATAGTTGTATGTCCTTAACTACCTAGTTGCTCAAACTTACTCTTTTTCCATAACATAGCAGGGAAGACCATGGACCCTGCCTTGATATGGAGCACCCATAGGTCGAGATCCAGATTAGCACCTCCGTTTTGTAAAGGAATGAAACACTTTAGATTGCTTTAGATCTATACTAGGGAAATATTTCCTGAAGATAAGAACTTGACACGCGTCAAGATCCTATTCTATTTTCCATATGGGTGGTACACAATCGTAAGAAAACTTGTACGACAATCCAAGATTATATGTATTAAATGAATATTTTTGGGTCAAATCCATTATTTGTTCCTAACCATCTTATTAGAATATAACCAGCACCTTAACTAGCCAAACATGGTATGTAATGCCTTTCGGCGGTAACCCCCTTTCTTCTTTCAATATTTCTTAACACTTTACTAAGCTTCACTCATATATATGGGCACGCATATAATTTTTAGGGTTCTAGAGTAGTAAGACTATCGCTAATAAGGGTACTCATGTAATTTTTAGGGTTGCAGAAGACAACAGTTTGCAGTAATACTAATTTCCATATAATACTAAGACATTTTCACAAACGTAAAGGAAATACAATTTAACACCCATTTACGAGGCACATCAAACTTTATTCATAATAAAATATAAATTATTATTTGAAGACATGTTTCACAAAATAAATTTAAAATTTTTAAAGAATTTATTCCAATAACATAATCAAAATATAATAAGTCTAAAACCCACATAAATAAAATATCATCGCCGATTTTCCAGGTTCACCAATATCTATTCAAGCATGAGCCTTGCTAAGTCATCTACCTCGCCACTGCCATCTGTGACCTACTTACCTACGAAGTAAGAGAGGAGTAGGTGAGTTCATTAAGAACTCAATGAATAATTAGGAATCAGTAGAGTATGCGTAAAATAAAGAGTGTAAAACATAAACTGGACTTAGTTTGAAAAGCATGTCTCTAGCTGGGTTTACCATAAATATGCGAGACCCAGTTCACCCTTTTGTCTGCTTGGCACAAAAACATATAAGTCGGTAAAAATAGTTTTAGCTGTGCCTGTACAAAATCCATACTTGAAAACTTAGCTTGTCTGAAAATGGATCTTGTATAGCAAGAAATATGTTCACATACTTGTCTTATCAGAATGACTGGGGAAACATAAAATATGTTCTCCCCCACACTTATCTTATCAAAATCTGTTGGATATGCAGATCTCTTTATAACACCTTAGAATGTGTCAAATATTCCTTAACATGACCCATAAGTGCAACGCGAAGCAATGCACTCTCATGTACACTATGTCCTAGTGAATGGAGCACAGCTAAACATTCCCTTATCTCTCCACTTGTCCTAGGGCCTCAACGCCCAAATCACAGAAAACTTATGGTGAGTACTCACAATCCTAGGGCTTGTCATTATATCCAACTTAGGAGCTCGCACAAAAACTTATCACATAGAGCTCGTACATGAAGCTTGCTCGAAAACACTTGCTCATAAAGCTCGCACCAAAGTGCGTAAAAACACTATTTATAAAACTGTACTTTAAAAACACATACTAAAACATAGGCTCGCATAGGAGCACGCGTAAAACAAATTTTTAGAACATAGCTATAAAAATGTGACTTGAAAATTTATCTTCAAAACAGAGTGTTAGAACTTGAAAATAGAGTTTTTAGAAAATAAACCTTTTTCTTGAAGCTTAGTTTGAAAAGCTTAAGTTTCAGAACACATAACAGTTTGCACACACATGGCAATTCTTAACCACTCACCGATAAAGTTGATAATTAAACAAGCTTGGATTTACCTTTATCCTTGTTGGTAGATGTTTTGGCTGGTTCGCAATATACACATACACACAAATTACTAACCAAATAGAACTTATAGAATTCATACATGCAATCGAACCTTGCTTTCTAGACAGTCAAGCCTAACAAGACAGAGGCTTACCTTGGTTGCTATGAACTTGATTCATAATAGGGACTTGATAATAGAATATTGATGAGAGAATTCTTATTGTATAAGGGTCGTATTTATAGGAAATAAGTGTATTGGAAATCTTAGGATGCCCTACTTGACTTCAGAAAGGTGTTACTTGCAAGAAAAGTAGTCCTAAATAAACCATATCTTTATTTCCTAACTTGAGCATGGCTTGGACTTTGATTGGAGAACCCCCAATTTTTAACTTACCTGGTGAACCCCGGTTCGCAACTTAACTGGCAAACACTAGCTCCCAAACAAACTGGTGAACACAATTTCAATGAATTTGGCGAACCATCTTATCGCTTCTTTTGTCGCACTTTTTACTAATTCTTCTAACAGGCATCAATTTTCCAAAATACTAGTAAAATCCTTGTTGGTATTCATTTGGTGAACTCCTAATTCGCCGAAGCACTAGCGAGACCAAAACTTCCAGTCCCTATCTCGGTATGTTACAATTCTCCCCCATTTAAGACATTTCATCCTCAAACTTTTTTTCGTTAAAAAATTTAGGATATTGTTGCTTCATTGATTCTTTTGTTTCCCAAGTAGCTTCGTTGGTCTTATGGTTTCGCCACAAGACCTTGACTAAATGAATCCTTTTGTAACAACCCGTTTTCAATAAAATCAAAATAGTGGTTTTGGGACCACAAATCTAGCATGAAGATATTTATTTTATTAATATTTTAATGTCTACAACATGTTAATAATGTCATATAAAAAATTCGATTAGAAACTTTATCGTTTGTATGCTTAATTTGATAAAAATGACTAAATTGCATAAGGTGCAAAATTAGAGTTCTATAAGTAAAAGGTGTGAAATTGCTATGCATTTTGAATATGAGTGGCCTTAATTGGTAACTAGACCATTTTTTTTATTTAAGTGGACAAACATGGGCATTAAATTAAGTGATTTGGATGTTAATTAATAAGGTTAAAAATGTAAATTAATGAAACAACTTAATTAAAATATAGAAAAAGGAAGTATCATCTTCCTAAATGAAGATGACCACCAAAATTAGGGCATAAGGAAGCCATAACCAAGCTCAAAAATTTGGCCATCTCTCTCCTTATGCATGTAAGTGATTTTTTTCCCATTTTTAATTATTTCTATGTTTTTGGAGTTGTTGTAGCTTAATCTAGCTAGCCCGGGGACTAATTTACAAAACTGTTAAAAGGTTATGGTTTTAATATGAATGATTATGTGATTTTTGTGATGTTTAATGGAAGAAAATGAATGCTTTTTGTTAGCTAAACAACTTTTGTAAATTGAATTTTGATGAATTTGTCAATTAGGGATTAAATTGAAAAATAGGAAATATTCATGGTGAAATTGTGAAAAAAATAAAATATATGGATTGCTAGGGACCTATATGAAATTTGGATATAGTGGGTTAATGGGATATTGCATGAATTTTCATTTTTATGAGCTAGGGACTAAATTGTAATGAAATCAAAATTATTGGGGAAAAAATGTAATTTTGCTAAAATATGATTTTTGGATTAAATTGAATAGAATGATTATTGAATGGGCTGAATTTGATTATTTAAATCAAGATAAGCATCGTACGGATTTAGATCGGGAAAAGGAAAAACTGTTGGACTAGTTGATCGTATATCTTCATTTGTGATTAAGGTATGTTCATATGTTTAATTAGCATTTTAATATATTTAAATTAAATGCTATTTTGTCATTTTATCATATTATGTCTTTACAGAAATATCCAACAAAGTTTCGACGCCTTTCAGATCTCGTTTGAACCTTAGGAATATATAGGATACAAATGACATCTCATTAGGGTTACTGTGTTCCGGGTACTAGTCCTGAATGTCCTACCGGTGGCTGAGTTCCGGCATGTGTTGAGGATACTTGAGAGCTTGTGTGAGGAGCACCGTGTAGTTACATTCCAACCGAAAGCTTGTGTGACCAGACCCATTTATGGCTCGAGAGTGAGCAATTACGTAAGAAAAGAGAAAGAAATGGTTTCAAGCATATATTAGCACACAGTGTGTGAGATTCCCGCGTATCCAATATTATTCTAAGTGGTTCAACGGGTATGCAAAAGGAATGAATGATAGATGTTTCGATTATTAATGCCATGAAAGCATGAAAAGGTATGAGTTGTTGATGCTTAAAGTATGCATAGCTATGTTTATGAAAGTATGAATGCTTATATGCTATGTACATGAAAGCTATTATGTTATGTGATGAATTTGCTAAGTTATGTGTTTATCACAAACTTGAATTGTTATTGATGCTTAGACTTGTGCCAAGCTATGTTGGATAGTTCATAAATTGCTTTAAGCTTATATATTGAAATGGTAAGCATTGTTTATAATTTATGAACTTATTAAGCATTATATGCTTACTCTATGATATTTTTCATGTTATTTTTTAATAATCGAAAGCTCGTTCGGGTTGGAATCTTATCGGAGATCCATCACACTATCCATCGGCTATATCGGTAGATTTTGATGATTTTGAGTCATGATTATAATGGCATGTATAGGTGTTTTGTGGTTTGATGAAATGGTCATTATATATATGACTTGTAAATTTGAGACATTTGGTTGATGAGTAGGTTGTTATGTTGGCATGCAAATGTGATGTTTTAATTGTTAACATTTTGGCATTTTGATGCTTAAATGGTGAATGATGGATTGGTAAATCAAATGCATGCTATGAAATGTTGTTTTGATATGCTTGATTGTGGTTGTCGAGGTATGGAATTTGAAAGTAAACTTTGAGTTGATAAATGGCTAGTTGGCATGTTTGGATGAATTGTCATATGGTCAAGTTTGCTAAGGTAGTAATGATAGGTGTTGAATGGTCACGTTGGTGTTTGTGAGTATGATAATGGTGAGTAAACATTAAGGAAATGGTTAGTATAAAACTAGTTACATTGGTTAGTTGATTTGTGGTTAAATTATCATAAGTATAATCATGTTTGAATGTTGAGATTGAGGTGCCTTTTGGGGCATATTGGTTGTTTGAACTTATAACATATTGTTTTAACTTGATTATGCATGGTTTAGGTACAATTCGAATACATGATGATAGGTGCATTTGGTTTGTGTAAGTGACTAGGCTTTGGGTAAGACAAATGGCTTCGAAATGGCCTATTTTTTATCTACACGGCCAAAGACACGAACGTATGTCTTAGCCGTGTGTCCCTTGTAGCTTAAAAAGGGTTGTAAATCAGACAGTTACATAGCCTAGCACACGGCCTGGCACACGGGCGTGTGAGGCCATTTCGAGGGGTACATGACCTGGCACGCAGGCATGTGGTTTAACTATGTGACCCAAGTCAGAGAGTTACACGGGCACGGGCACAGACACGAGCTGGGACACAATTGTGTGTCCCTATTTCAAATACACACACGACCGTGTGACCCCTGCAGTATGAAATTTTTAAACTTTTTCCCAAAAATTCTATATGTTTTTTATTTAGTCCCGATTCATTTCTAAGGTGTTTATTTGGCCTCGAGGGCTCATATAAGGGACTATATGTTTGAGTTTGGATAATTTTGCTATGATTTATGTTATGATTTGTATATGTTGAATAATTGTTCGTTGTGATTTGTAAACTTTCGGTAATGCTCTGTAGCTCTATTCCGGCAACAGATACGGGCTAGGGGTGTTACACCTTTTCCTTCGCAAGACTTTCACCTCATGAGCCACAATCTTCTTTGGTTATTTCTCGTAAGCCAAATTAGGTCATACTTCAATATCATCTACGAACACTACATGGGATTGGTTTGTACGACATTTCCTCAGCATGGATACATAAAACACATCATGTATTCGATCAAGTTCACGGGGAAACTTATGTCGATATGCTACAAGACCAATCTTTCCCACCACTTCGTAGGGGCCAATGAACCTCAGAATTAGTTTTCCTTTACGCCCAAACCTTAGGACTTTCTTCCATGGTGATACCTTAAGGAATACATTCCCACCCACTTGATACTCAACATCTCGCAGTTTCAAGTCAGCGTAAGACTTTTGTCTATCTAAAGCAGCTCTTAACCTCTCGCATATCAACTTTACTTTATCCTTGGTCTCGCGAACCAATTCAGGACCAACTATTCGCTTTTAATCCAACTCAGCCCAACATATGGTGTTCGACACCTCCTTCCATATAGTGCTTCAAAAAAATCTATCCAAATACTAGTTTGGTAATTATTGTTATAGGCAAATGTTGCCAAGGGTAAATAACGTTCCCAGCTTCTTGCAAACTCCAAAACACAGTTTTGCAACATGTCTTCCAACACTTGTATCACTCTCTCAGATTGGCCATCTATTTGAGGATGATAAGCAGTACTGAATTGAAGTTTCAAACCCAAACCTTCTTGCAGACTTTTCTAAAATCTCAAAGTAAATCGAGGATCTCGATCGGAAGTTATGGAAATTGGCACACCATGCAATCAAACTTTCCCAGCAACGTAGATCTCTACGAGTCTTTGCAAACTTTCAAACACTCTTGGCGAAGCGATCTACAATCACTGAAATAGCATCCTTCTTGGTCATAGTTAGTGGAAAACCTGACACAAAATCCATGGTGATCCTTTCCCACTTCCACTTTGGAATTTTGAGTTATGGCAATCATGAAGAATGTTGATGCTCTGTTTTGACCTTCTAGCAAATTAGGTACATCGCCACAAATTCTATAACAACTAGATTCAAACTAAGCCACCAATAGAGTTTGTGGAAGTCATAATAAATATTATTACTTGCTAGATACATTGCATACAGACTATTATGATCTTCACTAAGAATAATTTGTTGAAGCTTTTCATCTCTAGGCACACATAGTCTTCAACGAAAACAAAGTGCTCCTTCACAATTTAGTGCGAAGTCCCCTCTCACTCCTTGTTCCACTTAGTAGACCCTCTTCTCTAACTCTTCATCTCGGGCTTGCTTCCCATTGATCTATTGTGACAATGTTTGTCTTACTTGTCATTCTGCGAGTAATCCCCCATCAATTAACACACTTAGATACACGAACATAGCTCGTAACTCACTTACTGAATTACTACTTAGCGCATTAGCTACTGCATTTTCTTTGCCAGGGTGATACTCTATCACATAGTCGTAATCCTCCAGCAGCTCTATCCACCTCCTTTTTCGTAGATTCAACTCCTTCTGCGTGAGTAAATACTTAAGACTCTTGTGGTTTGTGTAAATCATACATTTCACCATATAAGTAGTGTCGCCAAATCTTAAGTACGAACACCACTGTTGCTAACTCCAAATTATGGGTTGGGTAGTTACGCTCATGAACTTTTAACTGTCTGGAAGCATAAGCTACCACCTTTCCTTTCTGCATCAGCATGCATCCTATCCTCATGTACGAGGCATCGCTATAAACCACAAACTCCTTCCCTAGTTCTGGTTGAATCAACACGAGTGCTTTGGTGAGGATCTCTTTAAGCTTCTCAAAACTTTATTACCTTTCTTCTGACCATGTGAACTCTTCTTTCTTCTAAAGAAACTTTCTCAAGGGTACTGCAATAGTGGCGAATCCCTCAATAAACCTATGATAATACGTTATGAGCCCTAAAAATCGTTGCACCTCAGTTACAGTTCTTAGCGATCTCTGCTCCACAATGGTTTCGATTTTCCTTGGATCTACACAAATCCCCTTAACTAAAATGATGTGCCCCAAAAACGCAACTTCCTTGAGCTAAAACTCACACTTGTTGTACTTCGCGAATAATTTATTTTCACTCAGGATTCGGAATACAGTTCACAGATGAGTATCGTTCTCTTCCTCAGATTATGAATACACCAGGATGTCACAATGAACACCACCATACAACCATGAAAGTAGAAGGTGTATTTTTCAATCTAAAAGGCATCACCAGAAACTCATAATGCCCATACCTTATTCTAAATGTTGTTTTCAACACATCAGACTCTTTCACCTTGAGTTGATAGTAACCAAATTGCTGATTGATCTTTAAAAACACTGTGGTACATCGTAGCTAGTCAAACAGATCGTCAATTCTTGGCAATGGGTACTTGTTTTTTACAGTCAATTTATTCAACTACCTATGGTCGATGCACATCCTCATACTACCATCCTTTTTCTTCACAAACAATACTGGCGAACCCGAAGATGATATGCTTGGTTAAATGAAGCTCCTAAAATTGCATATTTAACTCCTTAAGCACCTTGGGTGCCATGCGGTACAACACAATAGACACTGGTGCACTACCAGGTACAGTTCGATAGCGGACTCCACTTCACAGTCTGGAGGTAATCTAGTAAGCTCATCATGAAATACGTCAGGAAAATCTTGCACAGTTTGCATTTTGCAAACCTCTTTCGCCATAACCTGTGAACCCGTCACAAAAGCAAGATAGGATTCACAGTCTTTACCCAACATTTTTTCTTCTTTTAATGCCGAGACCATTTAGGACATAAACTGTGCGTGTTCACCATCCATAACAATTTACTTGCCTTCACTGCTTTACAAAGTAATTCTTTTTAACTTGAAGTCGATCTTGGCATTATGCTTAGTCAACGAATCTAGCCCCAAAATCACGTTGAACCCATAGAATGGTAACTCCATCAAGTTTGCATAGTAAACTTGACCTTGTATTTCCAGTGAACACCTACAGTACACTCTATCGACTAGTACGTTGTCCCTAAATAAACTAGTAATGGTCACAACCTTATGTCTTGTTTCTACTAGAATTCCAAAATTACAAGCTAACTTGCTTAACACATATGAGTGCGTGGAACCAGAGTCAATCAGGGAAAACAAAAAAATAGTTCACAGAGTGAAGGTACCTGTAATGACATCGGTGGCACCTTACTCATGTAGTTCCCTCACAGCATAGACTCATGTGAGGCCTCCTGTCTCATCTTGAGTCACAGTAGTGTAAGCTAAATTTCATTTCCCAACTGGCCTTGTTTTGCAACCTCTGCCTCTTCCTCTACCACGAGCACATGCTCGTACTAGACTAGGGGTCGCAGCCTGCACTTGTGATCTCTCATCCCTTTCTAGGCAATCTTTAATCAAGTGATCCTTAGAACAACACTTGAAATAGCCTCTAGTCATATTATGACATTCCCCAAGATGTCTACGCTCAAAATGCTCGCAAAATGGCCAGCTCGTAGATTTATGGAAACCATCATTTCCAGTCTGAGTGTTGTTTTGTTGTTGCGAGTGATCCAATTTAATGCTTCGGATAACATTCCTGTCGGAGTTTTGCAAGTCGTGATCCTTTTTGGATACTCACCTAGACACTTACTTTCCAGCCTCAACTCACGGAGCCTTAATCTCCTTGATGAATTTGGCTTTTTCAACCAGCTTATCGAAGTTCATAGTGTCATGAGTCACTAAATAAAGCTGGATATCACCATGCAGTCCATAGTGAAACCTCTGACAGTGATCCTTTTCTTGCGAGACCATCTCTGCTACATATTGGCTTAGCCGCACAAATCTTGCCTCATACATAGCCAAAAACAACTCGTCTTGCACAAGGTTGATGAACCCACGCTTGTGAGCCTCTATATATTGCCTGCCCATAAACTTCTTCTTAAAGGTTCGCAAGAACTCCCATGTCACATGATTCACAATAGTTCCTACCTTCACAATGTTCCACCAACGATGAGCTTCGCCGGTGAGTAAAGACATAGTGCATCCTAACTTTTCAACATCAGGACATGCCATTTGCTCAAGGATCCTCTCAACACCCTCAAGCCAATACTCAACTTTTGTAGGATTAGATCCTCTAACATCACTGAATTTTTTACCACCCAGAGCTTGTAGACTCTCTAGTGGCAGTCCCCGATTTGCAAATACATTGTTGCCACCAGCATCTCACTAAAGAGCCCCAATCATGTCTTGCACTAAAGGTTCCATGCCTTCTTCCAAAATATTTTCCCTATGGGGTTGCTCTTATGTAGCCGAAGTCCGGTCACCTTCAGCGAGGTTAGCAGTTCCATTCACACGATTCATATTCACTTTACAGGGAGGCATTCTTGCTTACTCTAAACATACACAAGATACTGACTTAGGTAAGACATCAAACACAAGTAATTGGGTATCCAAACTTACAGACATACTTGCGATACGAGAACACAGTTCACACTTGACAAACTTATTCTCGAACACAGTTCGTAAAACCACAACTTACTGAGATGGCGAACAACAGACGAATGATCCGAGGCGTAATCATGCAAAAGATATAGCGGAACCAAGGTGATGTCGTTTCTATTCTTACCCCATCAAATAATTAAACAAGCGTACATAACACTTCTTATACACACAAAGTTACTTCACTAACTTTTGGCAGACACACCTCGCCATATTGGCAAACTTACCTGGTGGGCATTCAGCCCGACGAACATTCTTGGCTAGCCTACTAACCTAGAAAAACTTGATCTGATACCAACTAATGTAACACCCTAAACTTGGCCGTCTCGATTTGACCCGAATTTGGCGAGCTATATTAGCAACCGAAGTGACTCTTCATTAACTCCCAACCTAACCTCCAACACACTACTTATTTTCAACAAACATTATTCTAAGTAATAGCACATCAGCGGGAATACTTAATGCATAAGATATAAAACATGCGAGCTAACAAGCATACATAAGTAGGGTTCACACCACAACTTAGGCTTGCAAACATCAAACAACATAGGTTCTCCTATTAGAAAATCATATGAGTTCGCAGTACAACATAAATACATGAGTTCGCATAGAAACATAAGTTCGCATATGAGAGTAGCATATTTCCTAGGTTCGCAGTTACCAATTAAGTTCGCATGCAATACATCTTTCGAAAATAGAGAATTCTTTTACACAAGGGTTCGTAAACATACAGGGTTTTCATACATTTAATAGGGTTCACATAAATATATGGGTTCACTAAGTAGTAAGACTATCGCTCATAGGGGTACGTATGTAATTTTTGGGGTTACAGAAGACAGTAGTTCGCAGTAATACTAATTTGCATATAGTACTGAAACATTTTCACAAAAGTAAAAGAAATACAATGTAACACTCATGCATGAAGGCAGATCAAACTTTATTCTTAATAAAAGATAATTTAATATTTTAATACATAGTTCACAAAATTAAAATATACTTAAACTTTTTAAAGAAATTATTTCTATAATAGAATCAAAATATAATAAGTCTAAAAACCACATAAATAAAACCCCATCGCCTATCTTCCAAGTTCGCCAATATCTTTTTAGGGATGATCCTTGCCAAGTCATCTACCTCGCCACTGCCATATGTGACCTACATACCTGTGAAGTAAGAGAGCAGTGGGTGAGTTCATTAAGAAATCAGTGAATAATCAGGAATTTGTAAAGTATGCTCAAAATAAAAACTTTAAAATAGAAATCAGACTTAGTCTGGAAATCATGTCACGAGTTGGGTTCGCCATAAACATGCGAGACCCAATTCATTGTTTAGCTTGCTTGTCAAAGAAACATACAAGTCTGTAAAAATAGTTTTAGTTGTTCTTGTAGAAAAATCATTCTTGAAAACTTAGTCTATTTAAAACAGATCTTGTATAGCACGAAACTTGCCTACATTGTCTTATTAGAATGGTTGAGGAAACATAAAATATGTTCTTGCCCACACTTATCTTATCATAATTTGTTGGATATGCGAATCTCCTTATAAGGCCTCAAAATTACTAAAAAAGTCCTTATAACATGCCCCATATGTGTAGTGCGAAGTAATGCACTCTCCAGTACGCCATGTCCCAGTGAATGGGGCATATCTCGACATTCCCTTATCTCTCCACATGTCCCAGGGCCTTAACATCAAAATCACAGAAAACTTATGGTGAGTGCTCACAATCCTATGACATATCATTATATCCAACATAAGGGCTTGAATAGGAGCGCACACAGAAACTTATCACATAACGCTAGCATAGAGAGCTTGGTTGGGCTATGAGAGGATATTATCATATAATTTATCACATAATTGGACATATATGATTTTCATCTATCATGTAATGTCGATGAGAGGATATTATCATTTATACTTTAGTTGGGCTATGAATTCCACTACTGTGGAATGAAGCTACATATTGCAGAAGTCATATAACCAAACTCAAGATTTCATTTACATCAAAGTATACGAGTAGCGCATACACAGTTCATCATTTAATCAAGATTAAATTATGTCACACTATGAACGCAACAAGTGAATAAATCCCCAAACAAATCTAGGATATATTCTGCTTGGGTCTCTATCATTTAGGAGTCATCAGCTTCGATGCTCAAGAAAAATCATCTTCCTTATTGGAGTTTATAGACAACATATTAGTCTTTGAATCAATTTGCTCATTTCTAACTAAACTACAGACATGTTTATGTTTATCTACTAATACAAGTTGTCTTTCTGTATTACGATCTTACACGTAATATTGCTTAGTATTAGTTAAACGTTTAAATAACTAATGAGTCAATATTTTCTTCTATTTTTATTAGCATGCAAAAACCATTGAGGATAATGTAAAAAGGATATTAATGTAATTAATTGATATTTTATTAAACCAATTTGTTCGAAAAATATAAGTATAATAGACGAAAATACTACACTAAGGACACTGGACCTAAAATATGACACATCCACGATTTAAGTGGAAAAAATCTGCAAAATATATATCTATAAAAAATTTATATCAAAATCAAAGGAGGTTTGGGTTGAAATGGCTAAGTTGATTGTAATATCCCAAATTCCCAGTTTGACATGTGGCACTATTCTGGTAGCAAATATAGTAAATTATTGAGAAAATTGAAATTTTTGACAAAAAAATTCATGGAGATGAAATGAATTTGGATATGGCGTTTAATGAAAAGAAATTTAGAGCTGAAAATGTGATGAAATGACTAAATTACAAATTTTGAAAAGTCCAATGACTAAAATGTAAATTTAGCCAAAAAGGAAAATAAGGGCTTTTATTGCCTATTTGAAATGGGAATAAATGGGAATATGAATTAGTATGGTGAAAATCAATTTTGGGACCAAATTGGAAAGACTAGAAAGTTGAGGGACGTAATCATAAATTTCCTAAATTTATTAAAAATAGGTAATGTAACAACCTATTTTTTAGTGGTGTCAGAAACAGTGATTTTGGGGCCATAAATTCGATGAGCGAGTCCGTGAATATTATTATTTAATATTCACGAGTCAGTTATGGTGTTAAAATAGATTTTGAATTTGTATTTTATGCTATATGGAAGAACAATTGGGTTCAAGTGGTATGACCCTAAAGTCAAGTGGTTTTAGAAAGTGAGGTATCAGGACCTCGTTTCTATAAACAAATCTATAAATATTTTTATAAATATTAACGGAGTGTCATTAAGATGGTATTAAAGTTTCGTTAAAAAATTTTAACGTTTCGATAGTTAATTAATTAAAAAGGACTATATCGTCGTAAAAGATGTAAAATTTGATCGCTATTTGATTTGAGGGATTAAATGGCTTAATGAATGAAAGTATATGGACTTGCATGGTAAATATAGCATTTTTAAAATGTGATAGACTGTTAGTGGGGTTATAGTTAAAAAAATATATGTTTATT
>CM025152.1:12310753-12323302 GCA_013467495.1 Gossypium gossypioides
TCAAGCAAAGAATTCTCCAAAAACAGTTTTGGAGATTTCTTCCGTTCATTGTCAAACTGGGTGGATTACATAGAGGTCGAAATCATAAAAGGTTGCGGCTTGGTTCGAAAGTAGATCAGAATTCTAATTGCCGAGGCGTCGCTGTCTACTCAGATTGAATTTTCAAAAATTTCGAAACCATTATTTCACCCCGATTCGTTCCTCGTACATGGATCCATTGGTTGGATCGCTGGAATTATTTTTTTATTAATTTTTACTGCGCCATGAGGGTACCGGCTTTCCAACAGAATAGTTATTAGTTAGAATGGATTATATGCCTGAAACTGATGTATTTTTGCTATCTGGAGTAGGGGTATCGATATTCAAGTTTTAAAATCAATACCTCCATAATTTTCGAAAGTGCAAGAAATCAATAGTGTAAATTGGTATCGATACCATATCATGAGTATCAATACTTGAGGTAATAAAACTGATACATTTTGAAATATATTGATAGTTTTTGAGTTTTAATTTTTAAGCGAGAAACAGAATGCTATTTTGGTATCAATTTTTCAAGCGGTATCGATACCATATAAGAAAATTATCGGTATCCCAATTTCAGTATCGATACCTACGTGAATTGTATTGAAATTTTGTTGAATGATTCATATGCATGCTGTAATTGCGTAATAAGGTTGATTGATGTTTGTATGGCTTAATATAACGCTGCTTTGAGTTTTCATGACTTAGGAACTTTATATATGTTTAAGATTAATAATGTAGCATTAATCGCATGTTCGATGAGATATTTGGCTATGATTGTTGATAAGACGGTGGTGTGACATCTTAATATTCGAGCTCGACGTCTAGGTCGGATATAGGGTGTTACACTAACTTGATCTCTGTCGAATGCTTTGTTAGAGTAAGCCCAAAGATCAATCATGAGATGATTTTAATCACATCCTCATTTTACCTTGCTTATTAATATAAGACATTGTCATTGTTATTTCAGTTTCTTTTTCTGTATGTGTAAATAAACTGATTAATAATAAAGTCCTGAGAATAATATGATTATTCTTAAAAAGTCCTTAGTCAAGTATTATTGTGGGCTTGGACAATAATAATGCATTGAGACTAATGCGTAGTTGATTGATGACAAAATGTTGTCATTGATATGAGGATATCAAAATCAATACATGAGTTTGTGTTAGAGAACAACATACTGGACTAACTCACTATTAGTATGTTTCTTGGATTATTATGTGATAGTCACAACATTACTCATAGTGATAACTATGTAAACGGTTCTCAGACTTGAGATCATTACTGTCCCAACATCATGAGTCGTGTATTTTGATATAGTCAAATGTCTACCGTAACAGGTTGTACTATAAATATTGATGTTGGGTATGCCACAATCTATATAATGGGATATGATTGATCAAGATAGAATTTGTGCCTCCTATATAATGGGAGCAATATCTTAGGCCATTTGATGGAGTGAGACTAGAAATGCATGGCCATGCTCAAATAAGTTAATATGAGATATCACACTTATTTGTTTATTGTAGTCTATTAAAAATATCAAGAAATATGAGATTGGAATATCCAAGTGTGACTATACCATGACTTATGTCCAATCTAGATACAAAGGATAAAAGGATATAATACATGAAAAAATGTATCACAAAAAGGTTATGTCGAGTCACGACTTGTTGTAACTTGGGTAGAAATGATGCATTGCTAGATTCCATTCATTACTTGTAACATTAGAAATGTTCTAGTATTACTAATAATGTTACAAGAGCATATAGGGTTACACCTTATGGTTGAAGCGAACAGAATTCAAATACAGTTGGTATTGTGTTTAGCTGTCATATGAATTACATTAATTATTGAATTAATTTAATTTGATAGTTAAATACTGAACGCATTATACGTACAAACTTGTTGTACACAAATAGAGAATATAGTTAATATTAATATATGAATTTGATTCATATAAAATATTAACTGAATATAGTTTATCAAAATTATTAAAATAAATAGTTATAATATTTTCGATCAAAGATAAAAAGACATGGAAGTTGATATTCTTTTAAAAATAATATAATGTTTTTAGTACTTTCCATATGTTTCTCTAAAAATAATGAAATAACTTTGTTTTCCTGATTATGTGATATTAAAGAAAAAAAAAGGATATAAATCCCTAGTTGTGCGTAGGGTTACCAAGAAAAATAATAGAGATGGTCTAGCAACAGTTTTTGATAATTTTTCTCTGAAAGGTTTGAAAGAATTTTATTGTTCGTTCTTTGATCAGGTAAACTACGTAGAGGCCAAGATGGTTTTGTCGCGGCTTGGAATCAACATCACATAAGGGGATCAAATAGAAAAGGTATATCTCTGACCTTGTTTCAATTCGACTTTGCTCATTGTACATGGATCCATGGTTGATGGTTGCCAGAATAATTTTTCCGCTGTGCCACAGGGCGTACTGACGTTCCAACATGCTTAACAAGTCCAAACAGTGCCTGAACTTGGAAATTGGAAGACTCTTTGTGATCATGTCTGCTGGATGTTCTCTGTACCAATTTTGAGAATTTGTGTAACGTCCTATATCCAACTCAATTTACTGGACCTAGATATAGGATGCCACAATACAAAAATACATAACAAAAATTTTACAATGGTGAAAATCATACTGAACATACTTATTATTTATTTATATTCTTTCTAAGTCAAAAGATTTTAAAAGAGACGTTTACAAAATACAATAGATTCTCAAAAGTAGTTTAATACATTACAACTTAAAAATTTGTTAAAACCTAATTAATCATGGCATAGAGTACTATTCACCATATTCCTGCGAGTGCCTCTCTGTATGCATAATATCGCTATTCAAATTGCCACCTAGGCGTATTCCCGGCTTGGTCCTTTTTGACATACTGTTTCAATACTAGGAACCTGCATTACAAATAGATGCCTATAACTTCAACGAAACTTAGTGAGTCTCAACCAATATTACATTTCACGTTATTGTTGGACTCCCCTAATTAAAGATTTTAGACTTCTCTTTAGACTTTGACCATCTCTACACTTAACCACCTTATACACATTCCACCTGATGAGCGGATCACAAACTTCACACCACAATATAGATCCTATTTCACAATCCCTTCTGAAGATAGAATTTGGATACATTTCTTGGAATGATATACATGTGGATACTACTCTTGGCAGATTCTTATACTGGCTTTGGCTGCTAACATAATTCCAATCATACCGTATCTTTAAGTTGATCCAACAACGAACTTATTCCAATGAATACAATGTTTTAGATCATCCAATATAATCCCAGGTGACTTTGGTACATAACGTGAGAATTTCCAGGTTTGGCGGGCACTTACACAACCTATAATTACAAATATGCCAAGTTCTCCGTCCTGGCGTGTTACTATAGCGGGTTCATCCATCGAGTACGCTGTCGAGAAATCTTTTAGAAAATGCCTCAAAGGCATACCCCGATCTTGCTACAAAGACAGACTAACATCTCGCACTTAGGTATTACGGAATTCACCATACATACTTTTTAGATACTCGTAACAAAGGTTTCCTAGATAACTTCACCACTAAGGCTGTACAGATAATTCGCCACAAAGGCTTGGTTTGGTTTTCCATCAAGGCACCACATAAAAATGTCATGTTTAACGATATGAATTTTCCTAAACTCAGCATTGCTTGAGGTTTGGCCATCATCACCTTGGGACACGCAAAAACCCTCGTAGACAAATACGGTTCATCAGTCATTTCCAGAATGTGCCATGGCCATGGTCTTTCCACATATCTGCCGTACTGGCCTTTTCTCATGTTTACTATCCCGATGAACCTCGTGTTTATGGTTCTGACAAAATATAGTCTCACCATATTGACTTTCATATTTACTATTCGGACGAACATCATCAAAGCACCATCGCAGGGTCTATTATCACATCACATAGTTTCCCAACACTTCGCATGAACCCCATTAACACCGGCCATATATTGTCATGTATCACTCAATTAACATAATGGTTACATTTACATAGATTTCACTCATACCCTTAATAGAATCATACTTTTCAACAAATAATTTTCCATACATGCTTACCACACATTGTCATTTTCATGCAACACATCATACACTTTAGCACATATATACAGATGCTTCATAGAAAACACACAAACATACATACATACTACAACTCCTCAAGAAGATATGCTCATCTAGATGAATATCATCCATCCAAAGAATCATTATAAGATAATGTGTAGGAGACAGGTCTAGACTCTCACCAGAGACCTACCTATACCTCGACTTGGAGCTCATGTTTCAATTGTCTTTCCCAACCCAATAGCAGCAACTGCTTACAATAATAAGAAATTTCCATTAAAATCCCTATTATAGATAATTTACTAACATTTCAGCTATATGCGATCCCCTAATAGGGCCTTCCTCTCACATCCTATTATTCTTACATATTTTAACATCCTTAGTCTTCAACAATCGTAACATACAGAGCTATAAGGCCTACCAGAAGGTTGAATTATCCACTAATTAAATGAAATCTTAGCTCTATCTTAACGAAAAAGAAGAGAACATTTAGGTTATAAAGAAGAACTAGAACGTCAAGCAGAAAGAAAAACCATTTCCAAGGCCCCTCTCATCTTTCACCTTATATATACTCCCGATCCCCTTGATTTCCCTACCAAATTCGAGGGTAGGTAAAAGTAAGTTTGACGAAGATCCACGTTACTGTTTGACCATTCATGGGGAGGGTCAAATCAATCTAATTGACTCCCAACTAATCCTGTTTTGAGAACCAATTTGAACAGTACTCATGCAAACCAGGAGTACTAAACTTTGGCGGTGACTTGTGTATGGCGTAGTCTTAAAGACAATTAAGCCTCCTACAACTTTCTTATACACTTGGTAGGCTCTTCATACTTAGCCAAAACTTTGGGGCGTACTCTTCCTTAGGTGTACTCTTTTCTCGCTTGAAGATACCCTGTAAATAAATCATTAGATACTGGAAACGAGCAGATACTTTAATGCTAGTATGCGCCAATACTCTAACTCACCAGCAAGTTAGTAGGGTGACGAATTATACTACCATATTGTGCGAAAATAGTTTACATATATACCTCACTAGCCGTTTTGGATCACCATTTTTGGGGTGTGACAATCTGAACATCTCCTTGAGCAATCACCTCTCAAATTAAGTGGTACCAGATATCTATGTGCTTCATTCTTTCGTGATGCATTTGCTCTTTCATGAGATGTATGCAACTTTAACTATAAAAATATATCACAATCTTATCGTTTCTATCAACCAGCTCCCTAAATAGACCTCTCAACCAGATGGCTTATTTCACAGCCTCTATGATAGCCATATATTCAGCTTTGGTAGTCGATAAAGCCATAGTGGCTTGAAAGATGGCTTTCCAACTAATAGTGCTATTTTTGAAAGTGAACAAATAACCTGTGAGAGATCTTCTTTTGTCTAGGTCTCCGGCATAATCTGAATCTACATAGCCGACTAGACCTTTTAGGCATATTTCAAGTTCCAAAGAAGTGCTGGAGGTCTCCCTCAAATATCTTAAAATCCACTTTATAGCTAGCCAGTGTAATTTACTGGGTTTGGCCATATATCTACTTACTACAGTAACAACATGTGAGATATCGGGATGGGTACAAACCATTGCATACATTAGGCTTTCGAATTCAGTAGAATAAGAAACCAATGACATGTATTTTTCTTCGTATTCGGTTTGTGGTGCATCTAAAATCGAAAGTTTGAAGTGGGCAGCTAAGGGAGTACTTACTGATTTAGAGTCTTGCATTCCAAATCGCTCAAGAATTCTTTCGATGTATTTCTATTGTGATAGAAATAGCTTCTCGAAGTTTTAATCTCTCACAATTTCCATCCCTAAAGTTTTCTTGGCTGCACCTGGATCCTTGGTTATAATTAACATATCTTTTTATATTATGGATTGAGAGAAGGGAGTGAGGATTTCTAAAACCTTTGAAAAACTTTGAATGATTCTGAATTATGGGTTTTAAGGTTTGAGTGGCTTCGATTTAACCAATATATGGTTATTGTACTTAGCTGCTAGGACGATTGAGGCTCTGGTGTTTGGAAAAGCTAAGCTGGAAAGGAAGAGAGAGTTCATGTGAGCTTTTGTACTCCACCGTAGGTGTTGTTTGTCATTGTGCTACTGAATTGTTATGTTAAGTGTTGTTCTGAATCTAGTGTAAACTCTATGGTTGTATGTGATTATAATATTTAGGTGAACTATAAATCCATAATACTGTGGGCATGACTGAATGTTTGCTAGCATGCTATTTGAATGTACATAGTGTTGGTGTAT
This sequence comes from Gossypium gossypioides, assembly GCA_013467495.1. Lineage (NCBI taxonomy): Eukaryota > Viridiplantae > Streptophyta > Magnoliopsida > Malvales > Malvaceae > Gossypium > Gossypium gossypioides. The sequence goes on from CM025152.1 coordinate 12,317,141, forward strand.
TGACGTGACTAAATGAGGCGTACTCCTTAATGTATTAGTTTCTGGAATGATGTGTATGAAATATATGTCTATATTGTACGTAGAGTATGGAGGAAATTTACCTTGACGGGGTAGATGAAGATAGGAATAATTAGAGAAATGAAAGAATGGACGGATTGTTATGGGATTCAAAGGAGTTTGGTGGTATCGTAGAATGGTATCTACTGGATCACTAGAGCAACACTGTGGCGATGGTCTACCGATTCCATGGAGTGACACTGTGACGGTAGTTATCGACTGGTCCATTAGGGTGAAATCGTGTAAATGGTATATAAGTCCTTTGGGGCGACACCTTAAAAGAGGTTTACTGATTCTTCAAAATCATAGGTACATGACACCATATTGTGTAAGACCATAGCTGGGCTATGACAACGAATGAAGTCTGCCAGGACAGTAAACATGAAACCATATTGTGTAATACCATAGTTGATCTATGGTAACAAATAAAATCTGCTAGGAAAGTAAACATGACACCATATTGTGTAAGACCATAGCTGGGCTATTGCAACAAATGAAGTCCACTAGAATGGTGAACCAGAAAGCCTACGGGGTACAAAAAGGGACATCACTGTATAACTAGCGTGATGAGTAGTATAATAGGATGGTTGCAGCGTGTCTGAGAACACGAAAAAGTAGGATAGTAAGAGAATCTACCAAATTACAAAGACAAGAAAAACTGGTAGAAACGTCTAAAAATGCGGGTAGGTTAATAAGGGAATCCACCAAATTGCAAGGTTTTGAGGAATTGGTATAAGTGGCTTTAACGTGGAAGATTGATAACTCTTGAAAAGAGTTATATTTCGAACCTCTAAGCTTGATTAAATGCTTGTACTTAAGTAGATATATTTGCATTTTTAGGTTATTTTTAGAACATTGCATAATAATGTTTTGATTGTGCCTTAAATGTCATTTTATGTTACTTTTACTGTTGGGAAGAAGGGAATTGGTTGTTGTATGCAACAGGTGCAGAAAGGATGGAAAAAAGGAGAAAAAGGAGGAAGACAACGAAGGAAGTGAAATATTGCCATGGAAAAAGTTTGGATGGATTGCCAACAAAAATGCCATGGCAATTCCAAGAAAATGCTGACGCAGCACTTAGTCCTTGTCACTCTCAGCCAGCTGGATGTGTACTAGATAAATCCACCTGAAAAAGAGGGAGAAAAGTGTGTGCTGAGAGAGGAGAGTAGAGATGCGAGGAAAGGGAGAGGGTAGCAGCTTAAGAGGAGAGTAGAGATGCGAGGAAAGGGACGAGTAATCAGCCTTGGGTCCTACATGATTCAGCAGCGTCGAAGTGAAAGCCGGAGTGGTGAAAGCTTCCTATAGTTCTACCTTTATTCATTTAATTAATTTTTGTGATTTCTAAATTGTTAACGATGATGTTGAATGTTATTCTAATTTTGGATTTAAAATCCCAACCCATGAACTAATTTCATTTCGGTTGGAATTACTGGATCTATCTTGATATATTTAATGATCATGGTGATAATTTGAGTATTATTCGGTTTGGATTATTTTAAATATATGCATGCAAGCTCTAGACATAGATGAATGCATGGTATATCCTTAGACTTGATTTAATTCTGAAAAGGTTAAATAAGTTGGATCGTAATCGAATGATACGAGCGAATACTCAGAGCACTCTAGACATAGAGTTGTGATTTGTACAGAGTAAGGAATAATATTTTTAAGTATTGTTCTTGAGACTTGTAGACGTAGAAAGACTTATAATAATAGCTTTAATTCTAGCTCTCGAAAAAAGTAAAATGCAGTAGTTATACTATGAACAATAATTTGGTCAAGATTTTGTCATGACATTATTATGTTGTTAAGATATAATCCATGTAATTCCAACCTTCCCATTCAACAGCATCAATCCTCTCAACTTTGTCTCGTTGAAATTTCACAACATTTTATTCATTTTTTGATTTTTATATTTCATACATTAATACTTCACTTCAAATCATTATTCTGTTGACTTTGCCATGAGCCTAATTAGTATAGTTTATAGTAACAACTCAACCATATATTTACCTATTTCGATCCCTGTGGAGATGATCTCACTTATCACTTTATTACTTGATTCAACATCTATACTTACACATTTGCATTTCACACGTGACATGTTTTTGGCGCCGCTGCCAGGGATCGGCAATTTGGTGAAATTTTGTTGTTATTATCTATTTAATTTTGTTAGTTTTAGCTTACTTAGTGATTTCTTTATTCTTTTTTATGTTTGCTACTAGTTTATGAGTAGAGGTATTCCCGAGAACAAAGAGTATTCTTTTGACCCAGAAATTGAGAGAACTTTGAGGAGAAGGAGAAAAGAATTACGAGAAATGGCAAGGATTGGAAATGATCCAGGTAGAGAAGATTCATTACATTCAAATGGTAGGGGCGTTGATATTCCTCATGTGATAGATGATAGAGACAGACCCATTAGAGAACATGTAGTGCCTATTTTAGATGATTTGAATCTAGAGATTGTCAGGCCAGATATTCAAGCTCAGCATTTTGAGTTGAAACCAGTGATGTTTTAAATGCTACAAATAGTAGGACAGTTCAATGGATTACCTATTGAAGATGCACGACTGCATTTAAGACTCTTTTTGGAAGTCTGTGATTCATTCAGGCAATAGGGTGTTCTTGAAGTTGCCTTGAGACTCAAGCTATTTCCTTAATCATTGTGATATCGTGACAGAGCATGGTTGAATGCTTGGCCGTCAAGAACAGTGGCATCTTGGAATGAACTTTATCAAAGGTTTTTTTTTTTTGTGATACAACCCTCCGAACATGAATGCCAAATTAAGGAACGATATTACATCTTTTCAGCAATATGAGGATGAGACATTGTATGAAGCTTGAGAGTGATTCAAGGAATTAATTAGAAAATGCTTGATGTATGGTTTCCAACACTAGACGCATATGAAAATGTTTTACAATGGATAAATGCACATACAAGAAATATAGTTGATGCATCTGCCAATGAGACTTTGCTAGATAAATCGCATAATGAGGCATATGAGATTTTGGAAGGGATAACTAATAATGATTATCAATATCCAACTATAACAGTGGGTACTGGCAGAAGAGTTGCTGGAGCTATGGAGCTTGATGCGATCACTTCATTAACAGCTCAGGTATCATCTTTAACTAATATGATTAAAACATTGAAGAGACCAGCAGTAGTGCAGGAAATGAAAGTAGCAAAATTAACATGTATTTATTATGGGGAAGATCATATTTTTGATGAATGCCTATCGAATCCAGCTTTAGTATGTTACATGGTAAATTTCAATCGAAACAATAACCCATATTCCAATACATACAATCTAAGATGAAAAAAACATCCTGATTTCAGTTGGAGTAATCAAGAAGTGGGAAATTCCAGTAATGTTGTTCGACAAAATGTCACAAGTGCACCTCCTGGATACAATCAACCTATGCCACGACAAAATGTTTAGCAAATTTCATCATCTTCTTCATCTATGGAAGCTCTATTGAAGAATACATTACTAAGAAAGATGCTGCAATACAGTGTCAAGCTACATCTTTAAGGGCTTTAGAAAACCAAGTGGGGCAAATTTCCAGTGCATTAAGCTCAAGACAGCAAGGAGCATTGCCAAGTGATACTAAAAATTCAAGATCTCAAGGGAAGGAGCATTGCAAAGTCATCACACTTAGAAGTGGTACTTAGCTACTTGGAGTTGTTAATGATGTCGCTGTTGAAGAAGATAGCTCAGATTTCACACATAAGGCGAATTCAGAACTAGTGGTGAAGAAATCAACAATTGAGAAGAGCAAACAAAAAAATGTTGAAGCAAAATCAGCTCATGTTGCCAATAAGAATGCCATGGCAAAACAACTTCTACAAGTTGAAGGAAGGCCATCGCCACCTTTTCCTCAGCGATTTCAGAAGTAGGAGTAAGATTTTCAATTTTAAAAATTCTTGGATGTCTTGAAGCAACTTCATATCAACATACCACTGGTGGAAGTATTAGAACAAATGCCCAATTACGTAAAGTTCATGAAAGACATATTGTCAAATAAGCGTAGACTAGGGGAATTTGAAAATGTTGCTCTCACTGAAGGGTGCACAACAATGTTGATGAACAAATTTCCACCGAAATTGAAGGACCCAGGGAGTTTTACTATTCCTTGCTCAATTGGTAATCATTATGTAAGCAAGACATTATGTGATTTAGGCGCAAGCATAAATTTAATGCCTATGTTTGTTTTTAGGAAATTGGGAATTGGGAAGGCGAGACATACAACTGTCATGCTGCAGTTAGCTAATCATTCTTATGCACACCCGTAAGGTAAAATTGAAGATGTGTTGGTAAGAGTTGATAAATTTATTTTTCTGGCAGATTTTATTATTCTGGAATATGAAGCTGATAAAGTGGTACCAATTATTTTTGGGAGACCTTTCCTAGCCACTGGTAGAACATTAATTGATATACAGAAAGGTGAATTAATAATAAAAGTTAATGACTAATAGATAACCTTTAATATTTTTGATGCCATGAAGTATGGAGATACAGATGAAGATTGTTACGCCATTGGGATTATTGAAACAACAGTGAAGGAAGAATTGGCAGAATTTTGTTACAACAATTCTGATAATGAAATAGACTCAGTTGAGTTGAATGAAGAGGTAGTGATTGAAGAACTTAGTGAACTGATGGAGGTTAAGCAACTTGAAAATGGAGCAAGGAGGAGTTTTGAATCTTTAAATTTATCAAAGTGTTCTTTTAAACCTCCTCGACCTTCTATAGAGGACCCTTCTACTTTGGAGTTAAAGCCTTTCCCACTACATTTAAAGTACGCTTACTTGGGAGACAACAACACTTTGCCAGTATTTATCTTTGAATAATTAACATCTAATCAAGAGGCTCAATTGTTAGAAGTTTTAAAGAGATCTAATAAAGCGTTGGGGTGGACAATCGCGAATATCAAAGGAATCAGTTTGGCCATTTGCATGGATAAGATTTTACTAGAGGATTGCCATGGCAATTCTATTTAGCAGCAGAGAAGACTAAACCCCATTATGAATGAAGTCGTTAAAAAGGAGATTATCAAATGGCTTGATGCTCGAATAATCTATCCTATTTCTAATAGTTCGTGGGTGAGCCCTGTTAAATGTGTACCCAAGAAAGGGGGTGTTATTGTGGTTCGCAATGATAACAACAAACTCATTCAAATTCATACTGTCACGGGATGGAGAGTTTGCATGGACAATCGAAAGCTTAACAAAGCAATTAGGAAGGACAGTTTTTGTAACAACCTGTTTTCAGTGAAATTAGAAAAGTGGTTTTGGGACCACAAATCTGATGAGTAAATTATTATTTTAATGTCCATAAGATGTTGGTAAGGTCGTATTAAAATTTCGTTAAGAAATTTTGACGTTTGCATGCTTAATTAAGTAAAAAGGACTAAATCATAAATAGTAAAAAAGTAGAGTTCTATTAGTTAAAGTGTGAAATAGCTATGAAATTTTAATATAAAGGACTTGGATGGTAAATAGACTAATTGAGTTGATAGTGGATATGTATGGACTTGGTTTTGTTAAAATTATGAATGTTTTTAAAGGATAAAATGGTAAATAAGTAATTAAAGGTTAAATTAAATAAAACAAAAAGCATTCATCTTCTTCAAATGTTGCTTCCACCAAAATTGAAGGAGAAAGAAACCATTTTTAGGGTTTGAAACATTCGACTACAACAATTGCTTGCATGGTATGATTTTTATGCTCGTTTTTAATGATTTCAATGTTATTGAAGTCGTTTTAGCTTAATCTAGCTAGCTCGAGGATTAATTTGCAAAATTGTTAAAGATTTTGGGTTTGGAATGAATGTTATTGCTTGATTCTTGATGTTTAATGAAAGATTATGCGTCCTTGTCGATAAATAAACAAGTTTTGTAAAGTAATTTTTTATGAAAATGACATTTAGGGACTTATTCGTAAAAATGATAAAATTTCATGGTAAATTTGTGAAATGATGGTTTGTATGGAATGATTTAGGTCCCTAGAGAATTTTTCTAGCATCAGAAAAAGATTAAAATGTTTAAATTTCAATTTATGAGCTTAAGGACTAAATTGTAAAAAAGTTAAAATGTTAGGGG
>CM025152.1:12354740-12380614 GCA_013467495.1 Gossypium gossypioides
TTATGTTAATTCAAGTGAATTATGAGTTGATGCACTAACATGTGTTGTTGATGATGCTTAGACTTGTGCTAAGCTTATGGTTGGATTATATCATGTTTACAATTAAAGTTATGCATTGAAATGGTAAGTTATGTTCATGTTTTACGAACTTACTAAGCATTATATGCTTATGTAGTTTTCTTTCCCATGTTTTATAGATAGTCAGAAGCTCGATCAGTTTGGAAGCTCGTCGGAGATCTATCACACTATCAAGCGATTATACCGGTATTTTTTGATGTTTTGGCCAAGGTTATAATGGCATGTATAGGTGGACTTATGTTTAATGTTTGGTTGAATGCTTAGATTTTGATTTTGGTATGTATATATGTTGTTGTTTGGTACCATTTCAGTAATGGTTTATTTGTGTCAATTATGTGCTTGTGATGCAAGAGAGAAATGGTGTAAATGGTAAGTTTATATTGACATAAAATAGGTCAAGTTATGGTATAATTTGATATGGTTGAAATATGGCCAAATATGCATATGTTTAGGTATGATTGATTGTTTATGATTGAGGTGCATTGTATGGCATATTGGTTGTATGATAATGGTCTATTGAATTGGTTGTTTTATGCATGTTTTAGTATGTTTATGATACATTAGTCATGTATGCAAATTTTGTTTAGGTACAAGCTTGAAATGGGTGATGGAAATGGCTTGATTTGGCCAATTTCATGTCCACATAGCCTAAGACACGTGCGTGTGTCTCAGCACACGGCCATGCGACACAGTCGTGTGTCCCTTGTAGGTTTTAAAGGCATACAAGTCAGGCAATTACACGGCCTGGGACACGGGTATGTGCTGCCATTTCGTGAGTTGCACGGCCTGGCACACGGGCATGTGTCCCTATGTTGATTGTTACATGGCCTGAGAGACGGGAGTGTGGTTCAGTCGTATGAGTCACACAGCCGTGTGACCCCTGTAGTTCAACTTTTCCAACTTTTTCTTAAATGTTCCAAATGTTTCTGATTTAGTCCCGAACCATTTCTAAAGTGTTTCTAAGGCCTCAAAGGCTCGATTAAGGGACGATATGCATGTATATCAATGATTTATATCATATTCATGTTGAGAATCTAAAATGTATGTTTTAAAGTTACATTTTTACGATAACGCTCTGTGACCCTATTTCAACGATGGATACAGGTTAGGGGTGTACACCTTAGGTATTTGAACTCAGGCTTTTACTTACATCAAAGTGCACGAGTGACGCATACATACTCTGCCATCCACTCAAGATTTAGATATCTCACACTATGAACATTATAAGTGAATAAATTCATAAACAACTTTAGGATTTATTCGACTTGGGTCTAGTTCAGTTACTATCTGTCCAGTTAGTCAAATCTATGTCTTTATCTTCTAGTAGTCATTCACTCTAATGCTCAAGACAAGGCATCTCCTCAATTGGACTTGATAGTCAACATATTACTCTTTCAATTGGTTTTCTCATTTCCAATTAGACTAGGACATATTTAGGTTCGTCTACTAATATAAGTTGTCTTTTCATATTACAATCTGACCACGTAATACTGGTTACTATTAGTTAAACATTAGACAACCAATGAGCAACATTTGCTTCCATTTTCATTTGCGTTCAAAAACCATTTGAGGAAAATATACAAGGTATTAATGTAATTCATGAATAATTTTATTAACCAATTTGTTCGAAAATATTAGAAGTGTACATTGACGAAAATACTATACTTAGTTCACCAAATCCTATATTCTTCCACTTGCCCTAGTGAAGTAGATAAGTCATGTTTTGCATTCTTGTGCCCTCCATATGTTTCCCAAAGAGCTCTCTAGCTAGTAGAGTCTTGGTAAAACAAATCCCTAGTGTTTTTCCTCAAATGCGATCTTTGACTACAGCCACTATCCTATAAAACACTTCTGTCCCCCTTATGATACTTTGTATCAATATGTTTTTTCCTTTTGTGGTTTCTTTGAGTTTAGCTATACCCATACAGTTTCAGTGCCATAGCTTTTTCATACCTTATATTCAGCCCTCTATAGTGAAGTTAGCAATGCAATCCTGCTTCACACTAATTCACACTATGAGCGTGCTGTCTAGGAAAAAGACACAGCCCAATGATGATTTCCTTGAATCCTAACACGTTTGGAAGTCAGAATCAGCATATCCATAGGAGTAAGATCTCCTCTGAAATACATAAGCATATAATCTCTCATTTTTCGTAAATACTTGAGTATATGCTTAACTTCTTGCTACTGTCTTGGTCCTGGATTCGCTTGATATTGACTCACCAACCCCAGTGCAAAAAAAAATATTTGGGCATGTACATAACATAGCATACATGAAACTTCCTACTACTGAAGCATAAGGAACCTTTCTCATGTTCTCTTTTTCTTTTGTTGTCTTAGGACAGTCCTGTATAGAGAGATAAAATCTCGATACGGAGGGTTGATTTCCCTTGCTCAATCATTCATTGAATAATGCTCTAATATCTTGTCTATGTATGAAGCCTGTGATAGTGCTATCACTTTGTTCAACCGATCCCTTAGGATTCGAATGCCTAGAACAAAATTAGTTTCTCCCAAGTCCTTCATGTTAAATTGTTGGGTTAATCACAATTTAACTGATGAAAATGTCCCTACATCATTCCCAATGAGTAAAATGTCTTCGACATATAGAATAAGAAAGACCACCTTTCCATCCCTTAAACGTTTGCAAACACAGGGTTCATCTATGTTTTGCTCAAATGCAAAAGTCTTGATCGATTGATCAAATCTTTGATTCCATGAGTGGGATGCTTGCTTAAGTCCATATATGGATCTAAGTCGTTTGCGAACTTTATGCTCGTTACCTTTCACTATATATCTAGTGGGTTGCATTATATAGATGCTATCTTCATGATAGCCATTCAAAAACACTGTTTGATATCCATTTGTCAGTTCTCATAATCGAAAGCTACCGCAATGGATAACAATATGTAGATTGAGTTGAGCATGGAAACTAGAGAGAAGGTTTTTTCTTATCGATACATTCTTTCTGAGTATAACCTTTTGCTACAAGTCTAGTATTAAAAGTTTCCACTTTTCCATCCACATTTCTTTTCTTCTTGTAGATTAACTTACACCCTATGGGTTTTATTCCTTCCGATAAGTCTACAAGTTCCCACACTGAGTCGGAATACATAGAATCCATCTCAGCTTTCATAGTTATATCTCAAAGCTTGGAATCAACACTTTGCTCCACTTCGTCATATGTGAGTGGGTCATCATCTTCCTATTTAGCAGACTCAGTGTTAAAAACACTTTTTCCAGATTGGAAGAACTTAGGTCTACGAGAGGCCCTCCCACTGCGACGAAGCACCCTATGTTGTTGATCTTTTACAGGTCTACAATTAAGAGTTGGTTCTGGAACCATTTTAATAGGGTTTTGTATATTTCCTGAAATTTCCTCGAGCACCTCTTTACTCAGAGGTTTAAAGTAATTCATGTAACTTTCTTCAAGGAATAGCATGAGTTGACACTATAACAGTTTGCTCTTTTGGGTTACAAAACAAACCACTCTTTGTTCTCACAATTCTATCCGTAAGTCCAACTTCTTCGTATATTTGTCCAATACGTGGGTTGGGCATCCCCAAATCCTAAAATGATTAAGATTCGGCTTCCTTTCGTACCGAAATTTGTATGGGGTTTTCAATGATACCTTAGTTGGCACATCATTAAAAATATAGCAAGTATTTTGTACAGCATATCCCCAAAAAGAGATTGGCAGCTTCGAATAACTTAACATCAAACGTACCATGTCTAACAATGTTTGATTTCTTTTCTCTACCACACCATTCTATTGTGGAGTGTCTAACGCGGTTAACTGGGATAGAATGTCATTCTCTATGAGGTATCCTAAGAACTCATCAGATAAATATTCCCCACTTCAATCAAAACGAAGTGGCTTTATGGGCAAACCTAGTTGTTTTGCCACTTTTGCATGAAACTCTTTGAATTTATCAAAAGTTTCACTCTTGCGATGCATTAGGTATACTTACCCATATCTGGAATAGTCATCAATAAAGGTTACATAATACTCATAACCACCTCTTTCATTAACGCTTTTGGGGCCACATACGTTAATGTGCAAAAATTCTAGAGGTTTTTTGGCCCTCATTCCTTTCGAATTAAAAGATCGTTTAATCATCTTACCTTCTAAGCAAGATTCACTTTGTGGAAAATCAACTTCGTTAAGTGAACTTAAGATATCATCTTTCACAAGTCTAGTGATTCTTTCTTGGTTAATATGACTAAGTCTCAAATGCCAAAGGTATGCCTCATTAGAGTGAATGTTTTAAGTCTTTTATTTGATATTTCAGTTTCAAGCAGTGTGTACATATTTGATTTGACAAAATAGATTATTTGATATCTATCCATTACGGATAAGATTGTGATTTCTAAATATTGTAATTCCATTATTAAAAGTCACAGTCAAGCCATCTTTATATAAACATGCAACAAAAATTAAGTTTCTTTTGAAACTTGGTACATAGAAAACATCTCTTAAAATAATCTTCTTAAAACTATCAAAATAAATATGTACATCTCCCACTACTTCAGTTGACACACTTGTCTCATTCCCAGTCCGCAACAATAAGCTATTATCTATAAGATCTTTCATATTCTCAAACGCCTATAGAGAAACACAGACATGATTAGTGGCTCCCGAATCAATGACTTAGTGGTCTATCAAATCCTCCACTAAACAAGCTTCTATCACAAAGAGTTTCATATATTTGCCTTTGGTAGCTAGGTATTCTTTCCACTCTTAGCAGTTCACCTTGAAGTGCCCTTTCTTATTGTAGAAGAAACATATAGACCTAGATAAGTCTTTAGGCTTCCTAGTTCTATTCCACTCCACTTGTGATGGCCCGGAGACCTTAGTATTGCCTATCTTAGCAAACTTTCCCTTTCCTGTTGAGAAGAAGCGACAAATATATTTTCTTTTGCTTTGCGAACTAGCCGATCGCCGTTCAACATCAACTCATAGGACTTTAGTTCCTTCATAAGTTGTGTAAGTGTCAGATTCTTGATCCCAAGGTTATAAGCGACTCAAAAACCAACAAAATCCTTGGATAGGCTTTTGAACACCATCTCTATTTGGGTGTTCTGGTCTATTTTGGCCTCATTGTCCACAGCCTCAACAAAGTAGCCCAAAAGAGTGATCATATGGTCTTTGACTAGAGTGTCAGGAGTTTGATGGGCATTCATTAAGCTAGTTATGGCAAACTATCGAGCCAAGATAGCTTGGCCTCTGAACATTTCTTCTACCTTATCTAGAATAACTTTAGTAGTCTTACAGCTCTCTAGTTGCTTATAAAGAGTGCTGGTAACACTTGCCAGCATATAACAATGAGTTATCTCATCAAACTCTTTCCAGTGTTTGCTAGCCTTAGTTTGAATGGCTGAAGGGCACTTAGTATCAAGAATTGTTTTAAGTTTCTCACAGCTCAGGACAATTATCAAGTTCCTTTTTCATTCCTTATAATTATTTTCATTCAGTTTGTTTTTAGTGAGTATGTTCAATAAGGGAGTAGGTGTCAATTTCGAGCTGTAAATAAAATATTCATCTATTAATATCTTTGTATAAACCAATGTTTGAAAAATTTTGCAATAATACAATATGCATTAAAATGATCCATGCGTCTTACATTAAACCTTGAAAAACATTTATAAGTCGTTGCAACGATAATTCCCACACCCATTGAATCAAGCCATCGTGGAGTGATCATGATCAACTAATAAGAATATAGATTTCCATCCAATTAGTACATGAACCTAATTCCTTAAGCATTCACATGTACTGATAATCGTGTAACATTTGACCATCATTCTAACTTAAGTAGAACTCTGTGTAGAGTTGCTTAACTAGAAGATCTTGAATGTATAACCATCAACTCAACACCTATCACATCATGCACCACAAATGAGTCATCGTGGGACAATCTCATCGAGTAGCATGCTTTGACTAGTTGTCCTCTTTTGAAGATAGAATTTCTTTACCTATCGCATGATAATGCCTACCACAAGGGTTGATCTAATTATCATTTACCCACATGATAATTATTTTTTCTTTTAGGAAATCTCCTTAGTGAAATCCACATAGCAATCCTCCGTGAGGTAGTGTACTTGCCATGCCATCACAAGAGATCATTGATAAAGGCCGTAGGTCTTGTTTAGGGACCTTATCTCACTCAATATTTTAAAAACCATGCAAGGTTTTTAATTTTTCAGTTTCAATCATAAATGATTAATATATGCATGACAAGTACATGTGACATTCTTTCCTAAACTATAAGCATGCTAATCTCATATACGCATGACATGATATGACAATTTTATAATATTTACATTCATTTATTCATAAAATCAATCATTTTTATTCTCCACAGTTTTTCCTTTAAGGGAAAACGGAAGAAGTGAATGTGAACCGTGCACCAGGTAGGGTATCAGGAAAGGGAGGTGAGTCATATCTGACCACTTAAAAACCAAGTCTTTCCTTTCCAGAGCCAATCTTAAACATGCACCTTCTTATTACCACACTTCTCACAGCAATCGAATAACCTAAAGAAGTGAATAGAACAATTAAACACATGTATTTTCTCATTACCACACTTCTTATCATTAATCGATCAACTTTAGATCATCTCATACATATCTATCACATTTATATCTTTAACAATTACTAAATAGATATATAAGGAGATAGGTAATTAAAATAAAATTGTCAGCCAAGACTTCCATGGTTCTATTTCTAGAATATAAATGAACAACCAAAAATTACATAGTTTTTCACCAATAGGCATTCCTTGTGTCTTCAACTGTCATCGCTCCATCTCCTCGTAATGGACTCCTTTTAGGAAAAATTACATTTAAGTCCTATACTTATTTTCGACTCACAAGAATTCTATATAAAAAAATTCTACGTAGAGATGATAGTGCACAATCTATTTCCTAATAACCACAACCTTGGCAAAAAAATAAAATTATATAACAAATATATAATATCACATTCATTCCCATATATTCCCCTAAACATGTTAATATTACAAGAATGCCACATCTTATCAAATATCAATAAAACAAGATGAGGAGAGAGATTCGGTCTCGGTTTACACTATAAACATAGCACAACTTGACTCTTGATACCAATTGTTGGAAAAAATCCAATTTAAAAGCAGTTTTCTTGTACAGCGGAAAATTACAATTTTGAAAACTGACCTAGTTTGTGATAATTATAGCAATAAACCCTAACTGAATTCATACTTGTGATTTTGGCTTAACTAAAATTCATTGTTCCTGACTTTCAAACAAATGATCTTATTCACTATTCTTGTACCACGAACTGCTTTGAGTGTAGGCTCAAACCAATTGAGTTGAACCACTGAACTAGAAAAAGATTTCTCTCTTTTATTTAGGGTGAAAACGAAATTTTCTCTTCTTTAATAGAAACCAATAGAATTGTTATTCTGGAAAAATATATTTAATAGTTGAGAATAAATTCACTCTATTTTTCGGTAGAGTAACAATCTCTCAAAGTTATATATTATGCCCTACTAGTGCCATCAATTTGTAAAAAGAGAAGGTAGAACCCTTCTTGAGTTGCAATGATTTATTTCAAATAGAAAAATAATTTTCTGCTTAGAGTAGGAGTGGGGTGGATGGCACACCCTAGTAGTCTCATATTAAACTCGATTATGAGGGGTTTTGGGCATCTCTCACATTGGGTCTAGTTACGAGTACTTCCTGGGCCTTTTGACCCAAAACTCTATAAAGCGATCCAACCCGATTCAATTTTTCTACTTCCCAAAATAAACCTAATATCCTATATTAAATAATTTTCTCATCATTATTTTACCCCCAATAAAATTTTGATGATTTTATCCCTGGTAAAAATTTGACAATTTTACCCCTAGTAAAATTTTGAGAAAATATGTTCAATATTTCACAACTCAACATGTTCACCATCGCATGTGAAATTATATTCGATTTGTGCAAGTATATACGTCAAATCAAGTAATAAAATGATGAGTGAGTATTGTTCCCACGAGGATCAGATTGAGGCACAAAATTGGTCAAGTTATTGTAATATGGTTAATGTTATGGCAAGACTAGCGAATAAGATGCTATGGTAAACTAAGGTAAGTATGCAATGATAATTCAAAGGAATGATGATGTATGCAATAGATGGAATTGATGAATAATTGGAAATGTTATGGAAAAAGTGTAATGGTAATAACGAGAGTTATTATCCGAATAGAATGTAAACAAAGAAATAAACAACTAAATATTATATGGCAAAGATATTACGACAAATAATAAGGATAGAGTGATGTTGATTCGGATGGTCAGGATTACTCAGAATCTACCCTTATTGTCAATAATGCCTTGGCAAAATCGTATCTACTTTACTGTACAGAAGAGTTCTAAAATGGTCTGCCTCTCGCGAGAGCAAAACCTCAAGTTACCTTGCCCGTGTCTATAAGCATTTTAGATATCTTGCATGGGTTCCTTCTGTATGATCGTGAATCTATGTCTAGATTCGACTACAACTATCCATCGAATGCTTGCTCATTTTATTTAATTTAATCTAAGCAATCTAAGCCTTTCGAAATTAGAATCGGTTTATACGTATGCGAAGAGTCTTCTATGTCTAGAGATCATTTTCATTTTAATTAAGAAATAAGAACAATCAAATGAAACAGTAAAGTAAATTAGATATATATTGCATCCATAAAATAGTTTAAGGTTTCATTGAAAGTAATCCCAACCTTATGAGATTTGGCTCATGGGCTGGGAAATAAAATTCCAAATCAGAATATTATCTGCCATTGTGTTCAACTACTTCAATTAAATCTTTCAAAGGAACACTAATGGAAATAACAAAAGAACTTTGGGAAACAACTTTCGCTTGCCCAGTCCACACTTCGGCAGCATAGTATCCTGTGATGGCTAAGAAGGACTGCCTTCGACTTTTTTTCCCTTACGTAGCCGAACCCTTATTCACGCCTAAAGATCTCTCCCACTTTTTTGTTTGTCGTTTAGGGTTTCCTCAGTTGCCTTTTTATAGCTTTTTTCCTATGGTAAATCCAACAACCTATGTTTATCTTCTCCTCTATTTAAATTCTTTTTTCAACAACCCAAAATTATCTTCTACTATTTTTTAGGCAGATTTTTCTGGTACAAGTAAAGTTAGGCTGAAACTGGCAAGCGTTGAGTGTAACTCTGTCTTCCGGACATTGCCACAGCATCCATTTTGACAAAATGTCCAACTCTTTACCCTAGCAAACGTTCACTCCTTTGTTTCTTTCTCCACATCCTGTACCTACCAAACCACCAAACACAGCCCTACCACAAGAAATTAAAAGTAACAAATAATAATATTTAAGCACTGTCCAAGCTTCTAATGCAATGTTCTTAAAACGCTAAAATAATATCCTAAAATGCAACTAAGTTCACTTAAGTATAGACAATTAAACCAGCATAAAGGCATGAATAATAACTCTTTTCAAGAGTTATCATTCACTATGATAGTATGGTTTATTTTCATTTTTAAGTTTCAAAATAGTTCAAAAACATAAACTCATTCTTCTAATCATGTTTAAGTAATCCATACAGAATTGCTAATGACTCATTTCCATTTTCATTTCCATTTTTAGAAACCTACATTCATTTCCAAATGATTTCATTTGTCCATTTTAAAAAAAGTAATAATCATTCCTAAATGTTTCCCATTTTTTCCTATTCATTTCGTTCATTTCTATTCAAACACGCAATTCATTTCTGGTTGCAACAAGCTAGCGGAGGGACCAATAGGTCATATGTAGTTAAGGCTCAAATTATTTATAATTAAGTTTTAACTTTTTTCCTATTAATTAGAAACTCATTTAGTCACGACGTTATTCCACTATAGTATCGTGTCTGAGCTCTCCCTAACGACATATCATTATGAAAGCAACTATTCAGTGCTTGTGCAATGACATTGTCATAAGTGTGTTACCCTTGTAGGGTATCCTTGATAACTTTAGGATAATATATGTTCTCCCAATATGATCTGATTTTATCTCATGGTAACCATTACATCTTCCTTCATGAAAACTCAATTACTATAGAATAATAATTCAGTCATTTATCACAAAAAAGAAATACCCATGGCCATGTTTACTTTTCATCAACCATGTAATGCCAATGAGAGGATATCATTTACCCATGTCTCGGGTTATGAATTCCACTATTGTGAATGATGCTACATACTACAAAAGTCGTACACCCAATTCACCAGCTTTTGATTCCTTATCTATTCAAACATAGGCTTTTACTTACGTCAAAGTGCATGAGTCACGCATACATAGTCTGCCATCCACTTAGGATTTACGTATGCCACACTATGAATGACACAAGCGAATAAATTCATAAACGGATTTAGGATTTACTCGACTTGGGTTCAGTCTCATATGATGTCATTCCAGTTAGTCACATCTATGTCTCCATCTTCTGGGAGTCATCCGCTCCGATGCAAAAGACAAGGCATCTCCCCAATTGGACTTGATAGACAGCATATTAGTCTTTCAATCAGTTTGCTTATTTTTAATTAGACTAAGGATATGTTTAGCTTCGTCTACTAATATAAGTTGTCTTTTTGTATTACGATACGACCGCGTAATACCATTTAGTATTAGTTAAACATTAGACAACCAATGAGCAATTTTTGTTTCCATTTTGTTTTGTGTGCAAAAAACATTTGAGGAAAATATACATAGTATTAATGTAATTTATGAATAATTTTATTCACCAATCTATTCAAAAAAATTACAAGTGTACATTAACGAAAATACTATACTTAGGGCAATAGATCCAACACTCGTCACAACTAGCCCCAAGAAAAACGCCCCAATAATTTCTTTTCGTTTCCACAGTTCTCCGCCTCCACTACCTAAAACCCTCTACTTCCTTAGTTTTGTTTACTATTTTTTAATATTTAATCCTCGGTTTGCATTCATTTTCTTCTCATTTACTGATTAAATCCCTCATTAGGTCACAACAACCTTTTCCAATGAAGACGAACATGATGATCGTCTGGGACAAGACCAACAATTGATCATATCATCCACAACAAAGCTTGGTGATACCCAATCTCTCTTCTAGTAATTTTAATATTCATGTTAGATCGATAGATTAGGGAATCGAGAAAATTTTTTAGTAATTATATTGTGTTTATTGGTTGTTTAATTTATATTAAAATTGGTTAAAATGTCATCTCAAAAGATAACGGCATCCCGACTATCCACTGGACACAATGTTCCAAATGATTTGAGCAGATGGTTTGTCTTCAACAAAGCGGCCAAACAATTTGGCAACTTCGATAAACCTTTAATCTCAGAACATGGCATCGATTTTGCCATACAATTATTCCATGACCCTATAATTACGATGGTCGACCAGTTACTGTGGAATACCTTTTGCGGACAACCTCTCAAACCGGTTGTGATTTTGATCATTCAAGAATTTTATGTGAATTTTCTTGAAGACCAAGACAATAAGGTCTTTGTGAGAGGCATGTACGTAGACGCCTGTCCAATCATGATCAAGTTCGTTCATAAGACACCTTTTTATGCCCCAGATTTTCACGAAGATTTAAATAAGGACGAGGTGGATTATGATGAGATCATTAATTTCTTAATTGAGGGTCAAGGCAACTAGGTTCGGAAGTCGGTAACCTGAGAACCATGTGATTTCAACAATCAATTATGACTTTCGAAGCCAAAATATGGATGTATTTTATTAGTGCAAAATTGTTTCCTACTCGGCACGTCACAGAAGTTACCTGTGATCATGCTTTTTGCTTGTACACTATATTGCAGGGTTGGCAGATCAACGTGGGATACCAGATCCTCACAAACATAAGGCAATGTGCCGAAGGGAACACATGAGGGATTTCATACCCATACCTAATAATGGAGATGTGCAAGAGGCCTGGCGCTACAATTAATCCTGAGGAATTGACATGTCCACCAAAAGTTGTGCTAAACGATGTCATTTATGAACAATTCTATAATCAATACATTGATCGGGTAGACCAGAGAAACGAATAGGTGGTAACACTTTGGGAATACACTCAAGACTACGGGCTGCTAGAGCCAATGAAATAACCAAAACTTGTACCATCGAGGGTACAAAGAAAGAGGGCGATGTTGACTATGCAGCTCCGATGAGTGAAGAAACAACTCAACCTATAGAGGCATACCTCGAGTACAACACTATGTGTAACTATGAATACAGGAAGGTAATGAGCACCTAGCCAAGTAATTAGATATAGACTCATTCTGATGCCTACAACCACCTCCATTTTGGAAAGCTCCATTCGACACCACTCGACCCTCACAGGCCAAACCATCCAGTGATAGAGGAAATGAGCAAATAGTTAATTCGGACGTGGACAATTGCACTGAGGAGTTCGATAATGATGACTTTTTCAAACTTTAAGGGAGTAAAAAAATTAGGATAGATTTTTATTTTTTGTTGTTAGTTAGAATTTAATTTAAATATTTAAATAAAATATTATGTTATTCTGTGTAGGAACCCCACAATTTAGGCGGAACAATAATTTGGAGCTAAACTGGCACGAGGAGGACCACCCGACTACTTTCAAGGAACTTCAACTCGTAAATCAAGTAGTCTCTTCTCTTATATTTTGGGTGCAGATTAGGGACAATGACTCAAATAAACTATGGGCTGAAATATCCCATTTTTCAGTGGTGTTGAAAATGCTAGTTTCAAGACAACAATTCTGACATGTGAGGTTGTATTTTATTATTTAATTAATAAATATGGAATTACATTAGGGTCGTATTAAATTTTGGTGAAGAAATTTTAATGTTTGGTTATTTAATTAATTAAAAAGGACTAAATCGTAAAAGCTACAAAAGTTTGTTTCTATTAGTTAAATGGGTTAAATGGCTTTAGAGATGTAATGTTAAGGGACTTATATGATAAACGTACCAAGCATATAGGTAGTGGACATTTATGGACAAAGTTATGTTAATTGTTAGTTAATATAATAAGGAGAAAATGGTAATTTAGTAATAAACCTAAGTAAATTAAATTAAAATAGCATTCACCTACTCAAATTGCTTGTCTCCACTGATTTTTTAAGGAAGAAAACTCCATTGTTAAACCTTCTAAGTTCGGCCAAGCATTGTTAAAACTCCATTAGTTTTTTTATGTTTTTGAGATTGTTACAACTAGGTCCAACTAAATCATACCTTCGTTATTGAAACTGTCAAATATTTTAGATTTCACCATTGATGAATTCTTATTGTTTATGATGTTAAATGGATGATTTGAAGTTTTAGTAGTTAATTAGAAGTAGTTTATTAAGTAATTTTGTTAGTTTTTTAGTTAAGGATTAATTTGTTACAATATTAAAATTTACATGGTATTCTTGTGAATTTTGAATAATTATGGACTGTAAAAATATGAAAATAAAATTCAATTAGCTTGGGTATTTGGCAAATTTTGCTAAATTTGGAGATTTTAACTTAGAGACTAAATTGTAAAAAATGTAAAAGTTTAGGAAAAATGTGTAACTAGTGAAAAGTTAAGGGTCATATGCATTGAATTGAGTGTGAAATGTTTGTGAATTTAAAAAATTATATTTAACTATTATATATATCAAGAACCGAACCAAAAAGACAATAACCGTGAAAAGGGAAAATTTGTGGAGTAGTCCCTACGTGTTAATCGAAAGTGATTGTAGGTATGTTCATAAGGATTTGTTATATAAATATGAATTACTTGTGATTATATTATTGTGTTCTAGTTAATTGTTGTATACATGTGAAATTATATTAGTCAATTATATATTATGGAGAATTACAAATAAGTAT
This sequence comes from Gossypium gossypioides, assembly GCA_013467495.1. Lineage (NCBI taxonomy): Eukaryota > Viridiplantae > Streptophyta > Magnoliopsida > Malvales > Malvaceae > Gossypium > Gossypium gossypioides. The sequence continues at coordinate 12,368,678 of CM025152.1, forward strand.
ATGTATATGAAATTGAAAAATATTTATGGTAGCATTTCTTGAAGCTGCACAACATATATATATGTGAACGTGTTGAGTTTATAGTTTGTGTACAGAAATGATGAAATGCTTCAATGTGAGGAACATGTATTAAAGTACAGAAGTTATGTATATTGCCCTGTTGAACTTCGTAATCGTGTAGGATATGATTGGCATGCCAATAGGGTTAGTATGCGCGGTTGTACGAGATTTGCACTTCGGTGCCTCTGTTTGAAATTCGATGGAAATGATAAGTTATTATGAATTGGATCATCATGACAATTTGATATGAGAAAAAGAACTAATGTATTTTTGGTGAATTTGTATTTGGATATCACGAAATTGTAAGTTATCTAGTTGCTTATTATTGAACAAGGTAAGTTAGTTTGATGTTTAAGCTATGAGCTTGCTAAGCTTTTTAAGCTTACTTGTTTTATATATGTTCTTTTATAGTTATCAAAGTTGCAGGTTGCCCAAATGGATTGACTGAAGTCTCACACTCTCTAGTCATTTGGTAGCTTTTGGTATTTTTGTTTTGGGGTGTGGCATTTATATAGGCTTTATGTTTTAATATATCAAATTTTTTGTTGCAAGGTTATATCTAGTTGAATGGTTAGCTTTCGATGTTTATTTAATATGGCTTGTAGTTAGATGAATCTTTAAGGTTAAGATATGATATTAGTGCTTTGGTTTGGTAAGCTTTTATGCATACTTTTATTTGGTCATTTGGTTGATGATTGAGTTGTGAATAGGTGGCTAATGTTAAATGTTTCTAATAGCTTAGTTATTTGAATGTATAACCTTGATTGTGGTGCCTTTGAATGGAATATTGGTTACTTATTTAGGTGTTTGAATGGAAAAAAATTATTGTCTTTTGTGGTTAGGTAACTTTTTGGCATGAATTGAATTTTCTAAGATGAGATTTTTACCATTATTGGGATAAGTATCGATACTTGACCAAATGAGTAGTATTTAAACAAAACACAATGCCAAAATGGTATTGATTTTTAATTGAGTATCGATACTTTTTCATAAAATATTGATACCATCAACTAATTATCGATACCATTGTTTTATAAAGAAAACATAATTGAATTTTGGTATCGATTTTCCTGAAAGGTATCATTATCGATACCAACTGCGGAACTATAATTTTAGAACTTAATGTTTGTTTTCGATTTAATCTTGGTTTATTCCTAATCTATTTTTAGGGTCTCGTAAGCCCAATTTAAGGCCTTAAAGTATTTGTATTATGAATGGAACTATTTATTGTATTTTTTTTTATTTCTTTGAATAACTATTATGAAATGATGTGAAATGTCTTGTTTTGCTTAGTAACACTTTGTAACCTTTATTTGGTAACAAAGATAGGTTAGGGGTGTTACATTTAGTAGTATTAGAGCTACAGTTTAATTTATTCTAGGACTAACGTAGTGTGTATGAAGTCTAGAATATACATGCCACATATACCCTAAGATGTCGGTTGAGTCAAACTGGGCCGTAGTTAACGAAGCTGAAAGTAATGTTTAAGCTTCCAACCCAGAAGCAAGTCATAGTGCGTCAGCCCCGCAATCTTTTGGTGATGAAATGAAGAGTGTATTTTTTTGAATGATGAATCAATGGTTCAATGAATTTAAACGAGCAAACCCTGTAACTCCGCAACCTCCACCCCTACTGTGCCTCCCCCGGCACTACCATGTCCTCAAAATCCTGTGATTACAACTGTTATTCGTCCTTCAGTGGATAAGATTCATAAATGTGGAGCTTAGGAATTTAGAGGAAATGTTGACGATGATCCTAAAAAAGCTGAGTACTGGTTAGTGAATACAAAGAGAGTATTTGCAGAACTAATGCGTACCTTTGAGGATTGTCTAAGATGTGCAATATCATTGCTAAAAGATGAAGCATACTCATGGTGGGATACTTTGACTACAATGACACCTAGTGATTGTATTAATTGGGACTTCTTTGAAATAGAATTTAAGAAGAAATACATTAGCCAGTTGTATTTTGACAAGAAAAAGAAAGAGTTTCTAGAGTTGAAGCAAGGGAATCAATCAGTAGCAGAGTATGAACGGGAGTTTGTACAACTAAGCAAGTATTCTCGTAAGATCGTATCAAATGAAGGAGAAATGTGTATTACATTTGAAGATGGCTTGAATGATAAAATTTAAATGTCTGTTGCATCATTAAAGTTACGTGAATTTGTGGAACTTTCAGAACGTGCTCAGAAAATTGAAAAAATCTGCAAGAGTAAACAATAATCAGATTTGAAATTTTGAGATTTTAACAAACGAGGGTCATCCAAGTCAACTCAGACTTTCCCATCAAAGAAGTTCAGAAATGATGCAAATCGGTTGACTGCACCTTCGGAGCTCACTGGTAGGAATAGACTGAGGCAAAGTAACTTGAAGTCTGTTATTTCTCCGATGGCTAGTGCTGGAAGTGTGGGAAATGTTGAGAAGATTGTCTGTGATAAATGTGGAAAAAGGTATTTCAGTGAGTGTCAGACTAATTTAGTCACTTGTTTTCAATGTGGATCTCTTGATCATTTTCTTCGAGATTATCCTAAACGACAAGGTGATCTGGGAAATCAGACTAATAAACCTAAAGCAATTTCATAGAGAGGTAGGAGATCAGGAAATGGTAGAAATGCTTCAGTTGGCCGGGGAAAGACTGGAGATACCACTAAATGATCTGAAGCTAGAGCACCTGCTAAAGCGTATGCAATCAGAGCTCGAGAAGAAGCTTCTGCTTAAGATGTTACTGCTGGTACTTTTTCTCTTTTTGATATTGATGTATATGCATTGACTGAACTTGGGTCAACACACTCTTATATATGCATTGGATTAGTAGACAAAAAGAATTTGCCTATTGTGTTCACTAATTATACTATTAAGGTAACGAATCTACTTGGTCAGTGTGTTTTAGTAAATTAGATCTGTAAGTCATGTCCACTGAAAGTTTGGGGTTACGACTTTTATGCTAGTTTGATTGTGTTACCATTTGATGATTTTGATCTTATTTTGGGAAAGGATTGGTTGTCTGAGCATGATGCAATTGTGAGTTGTCGAAGGAAATAAGTTAGTTTGAAACATTCGAACGGCGAATATATTTGTGTTAAGGCAGATGGATCCGATTGTGTGACAAATATGATTCTTGGTAATGTTAGCTCATAAGTTTATCAGAAAAGGATGCGAAGATTATTTAGCTTATGTTCTCAATTTGAAAGTGGCAGAATAAAAATTTGATCAACTACCGATAGTTAAAGAATATGTTGATGTTATTCCCGGGGAATTACTTGGGTTACCACCGAATAAAGAAGTTGAATTTGTAATTGAACTTGTACCGAGAACAGCTCCAATTTCAATAGGTCCATACAGAATGGCTCTTACTGAGTTGAAAGAGTTGAAAACATAGTTGCAAGAATTGCTAGATCGTGGATTTATTCGACCGAGTATGCCACCTTAGGGTGCTTCGATTTTGTTTGTGAAAAGAAAGATGGGTCAATGAGATTATGTATAGATTATTGGTAGGTGAATCGAGTTACCATTAAGAATAAATATATGTTACCTTATACTAATGATTTATTCGATCAGTTGAACAGAGCTAGAATATTTCAAAGATTGATTTGAGATTCGGGTATTATCAGTTGTGAGTTAAAGAGCCAAATGTATCAAAAACGGCATTCAGAACTAGATATGGTCACTATGAATTTCTGGTGATGTTATTTGGTTTAACTAATGCTCCTACGGCATTCATGAACTTGATGAATCGGGTATTTCAGCCGTATTTAGATTAGTTTGTTGTGGTGTTCATTGATGATATCTTGATTTATTCGCTAGACGAGTCAAATCATGCCAAGAATTTAAGAATTGTTTTACAAACTTTGTGAGAAAAATAACTTTATGCAAAATTTAGTAAATATGAATTTTAGTTATGGGAATTTGGTTTTCTGGGACATGTTATCTCTGCTAATGGAATTAAGGTTGATCCGAATAAAATATCTACGATTGTTGATTAGAAAGTTCCGAAGAATGTTTCCAAAGTTCGTAGTTTCTTGGGCTTAATAGGATATTATCAGCATTTTGTTAAAAACTTTTCCATTATAGCATCTCTGATGACTAAGCTACTGCAGAAAGATGTTAATTTTGTTTGGACAGAAAAAAGCCAGAAAAGTTTCGAGCGGTTGAAAAATATGTTAACCACAGCTCCAATTTTAACTCAACCTGACACCCTGAGAGAATTTATTGTGTAGAATGATGCGTCTCTTTGTGGTTTAGGTTGTGTTCTAATGTAGAGTGAAAAAGTAATTGCTTACACCTCGAGGCAGCTAAAGCCTCCCGAACAGAACTATCCGACATATGACTTAAAGTTGGCCGCAGTGGTTTTTACTTTGAAGATTTGATGATATTATTTATACGGTGAGAGATGTCATATTTTTACTAATCATAAAAGCTTGAAATACCTAATAACTCAGAAGGAATTGAATTTACGTTAGCGTAGATGGCTTGAATTACTAAAAGATTATGATTTAATAATTGATTATCATACCGAGAAGGCTAATATTGTTGCAGATGCTTTGAGACAGAAATATTTATTTGCTTTGAGAGCTATGAATACAAACTTAACGATGGAACGTGATGGTTCTATTCTGGTTGAGTTGATAGTAAAGACGATACTTTTATCGAAAATTCAGGAACTTTAGAAAAATGATTCAGACTTGTTGTCGAAGCTTAAGTTAGTGAAAAGTGGTCAAAAGATAGATTTTTTATCGGGGTTGATGAATATTTATATTTTCGAAAATGACTGTGTGTATCGAATGATTTAGGATTGAAGCAAGAGTTGTTGAATGAAGCTCACAATAGTGTTTACTCGATTCACCTGGGGAGTACGAAAATGTATAATGATCTGAAACAACATTACTGATGGCCTGGTATGAAACGTGAAATAACAAAGTTTGTGTCCAGATGCCTAGTTTGCCATCAGGTGAAAGCCGAACATCAGGTTCCGTCGGGTTTATTACAACCTGTGATGATTTCGGAGTGGAAATGGGAACGAGTCACAATGGATTTTGTTTCAAGTTTACCTTTGACTCTGAAAAGGAAAGATTCGATCTGGGTTATCATTGATAGATTAACAAAATCAGCTTATTTTATTCAAGTTCGAATCGATTATTCACTTGAGAATTTGGCAAATTGTCTGTTTCAGAAATTGTGAGATTACACAATGTACCACTGTCGATTATCTTTGATCGTGATCCACGGTTTACTTCTAGATTTTGGAGTGAATTACATAATGCTCTGGGCTCTAAATTGAATTTCAGTACCGCTTTTCATCTGTAAACAAATGGACAATCGGAGCGAATAATTCAATTTGTGGAAGATATGTTGCAGTGTTGTATTATTGAGTTCAAAGGTAGCTGGGGAGAAATATTTGTCGTTGGCTGAATTTGTGTTTAATAACAGTTATCAATCAAGCATAAAAATGACTCCGTATAAGGCTTTATACAGGTGTAAATGTAGAAGTCTGTTGTATTGGTCTGAATTGAATGAAAGAAAGATAGCTGGGGTTGATCTAGTTCATGAAACTAAAGAAAATGTTTGAATTATTTGAGATAGTTTAAAGCTACGTCCGATCGCCAAAAATCTTATGCTAATTTGAAACGTTAAGATATAAAATTTTCTGTTAGTGAAAAAGTATTCCTGAAAGTCTTGCCTTGGAAGAAAGTGTTACACTTCGGTAGAAAAGGAAAGTTTAGTCCTAGATTTATTGGGCCGTATGAAATTTTAGAAAGAATCGGACCTATAGCATATCGCTTGGCATTACCCTCGAAACTCAACAGAATTCATAACGTTTTTCACGTTTAGATGCTCCAACGTTACCGTTCTGATCAGTCGCATGTTTAATTTATGGATGAAATTGAGGTACAACCCGATTTGACTTATGATAAGGAGCCAGTGAAAATCTTAGCTCGGGAAATAAAAGAGTTGAGAAACAAGTTTGTACTGTTAGTTAAAGTATTGTAGTGTAGGCATGGGATTGAAGAACCGATGTGGGAAACGAAAGAAATTATGAAATCTTAGTATCTGAACCTTTTCTCTGGTAAGATTTTTGAGGACGAAAATTTCTTTAGGGAGAGAGTTGTAATATCCCTTTTTCAGTGGTGTTAGAAACAAGAATTTTATGACCACAATTTTGACATGTGAGGTCGTATTTTATTATTTAATTAATAAATATGGAATTACATCAGGGTTGTATAAAATTTTAGTGACGAAATTTCAATGTTTGGTTGTTTAATTAATTAAAAAGTACTAAATCGTAAAAGCTGTAAAAGTTAATTTCTATTAGTTAAATTGGTTAACTAGCTTTGGAGATGTAATGTTAAGGGATTTAAATGGTAAATATACCATGCATATAGGTAGTGACCATTTACGGACAAAGTTATGTTAGTTGTTAGTTAATATACTAAGGATAAAACGGTAATTTAGTAATAAAACTTAACTAAATTAAATTAAAATAGTCATCACCTACTCAAATTGCTTGTCTCCACCGATTTTTTAAGGAAGAAAACTCCATTGTTAAACCTTCAAAGTTCGGCCAAGCATTGTTGTTTTCGTGGTATGATTTTTGGACTTAATTTTTAGTATTTTTTATGTTTTTGAGATTGTTGCAACTAGGTCCAACTAACCCATACCTTCGTTTTCGAAATCGTCAAAGATTTCAGATTTCACCATTGATGAATTCTTATTGTTTATGATGTTAAATAGAGGATTTGAAGTTTTCGTAGTTAATTAGAAGTAGTTTATTAAGTAATTTAGTTAGTTTTTGAGTTAAGGATTAATTTGTTAAAATATTAAAATTTACATGGTATTCTTGTGAAATTTGAATAATTATGGACTATACTAATATGGAAATAAATTCGGTTAGCTTGGGTATTTGGCAAATTTTGCTAAATTTGGAGATTTTAAGTTAGGGACTAAATTGTGAAAATGTAAATGTTTAGGGAAAATATGTAATTAGTGAAAAGTTAAGGATCATATGCATTTAATTGAGTGTGAAATGTTTGTGAATTTAATAAATTGTATTTAACTATTATATAAATCAAGAACAGAACTAAAAGGATAATAACCGTATACAGTTAATTACTAGATTGTAGGTAAGTTCATAGTGATTTGTTATATAGATATGAATTACTTATGATTATTTTATTGTGCTCTAGTTAATTGTTGTATACATGTGAAATTACAAATAATGATATGAATATGAAATTGAAAAGAATTAATGGTAGCATTTCTTTGAGCTGCACAACATATATATATGTGAACGTGTTGAGTTTATAGTTTGTGTACGGAAATGATGAAATGCTTCGGTGTCAGGAACATGTATTAAAGTAAAGAAGTTATGTACATTTCCCGGTTGAACTTAGTAATCGTGAAGGATATGATTGGCATGCCAATAGGGTTAGTATACGCGCTTGTACGAGATTTGCACTTCGGTGCCTCTGTTTGCACTTCTATGCCTCTGTATACACTTCGACGTCCCTATTTGCACTATGGTGCCTCTACTTGTACAATCGTGTCAATGTTTGCACTCTGGTGCCTCTGTTAGCATATATGATATCTCTAGCGTGGTGTAGTTACCCGAGTATCTGAGTCGAGTTACTTAGTTCAACGGATGAAATGTAAATGGAATTTACAATGTATTTATGTACTTAAATGTTGGTGTATATTCAAGTTTTTAGTAAGTGTTAAATGTATAGTGAACTACTTGTTTATATGTGAATACATTTACAATGATGAAATGTTCTTTGTGGAAATGATAAGTTATTATGAAGTGGATCATCATGACATATTTGATATGAGAAAAAGAACTAATGTATTTTTGGTGAATATGTATTTGGATATCATGAAATTGTAAGTTATCTAGTTGCTTATTATTGAACAAGGTAAGTTAGTTTGATGTTTAAGCTATGAGCCTGTTAAGCTTTTTAAGCTTACTTATTTTATATATGTTCTTTTGTAGTTATCAAAGTTGCGGATTGCCCAGACGGATTGACTGAAGGTTCACACTCTCTAATCATTTGGTAGCTTTTGGTTTTTTTTTTTGGGGGTGTGGCATTTATATAGGCTTTATGTTTTAATATATCAAATGTTTTGTTGCAAGGTTATATCTAGTTGAATGGTTAGCTTTGGATGTTTATTTAATATGGTTTGTGGTTAGATGAACCTTTAAGGTTAAGATATGATATTAGTGCTTTGGTATGGTAAGCTTGTATGCATACTTTTATTTGGTTGATGATTGAGTTATGAATAGGTGGTTAATGTTAAATGTTTCTAATAGCTTAGTTAATTGAATGTATAATCTTGATTGTGGTGCCTTTGAATGGATAAAATTATTGTCTTTTGTGGTTAGTGAACTTTTTAGGATGAATTGAATTTGCTAATATGAGATTTTTACCATTACTAGGATAAGTATCGATACTTTGACATTTGGTATCGATACTTGACCAAATGAACAGTATTTAAACAAAATAGAATGTCAAAATGGTATTGATTTTCAATTGAGTATCAATACTTTTTAATAAAATATCGATACCATCAACTAATTATCGATACCATTATTTTATAAAGAAAACATAATTGAATTTTGGTATTGATTTTCCTGAAAGGTATCGATTGGGTATTGCTACCAACTGCGGAACATTCATTTTAGCTTTAAAATTTAATGTTTTGTTCCGGTTTAATCTCGATTTATTCCTAGTCTATTTTTAGGGCCTTGTAAGCCCGATTTAAGACCTTAAGAGTATTTGTATTATGAATGGAACTATTTATTGTATGCTTTTTTAAAATTATTTGAATAACTGTTCTGAAATGATGTGAAATGTCTTGTTTTGCTTGGTAACACTCTGTAAGCTCAATCCGATAACAGATATGGGTTCGGGGGTGTTACAGGGGTGTAACATATAATTTTCCAAAAAATTTCAAAAATTTCAAGTTCTTGTTACTTATTTTTATTTATTTTAGTAGTTAAATTTTAGTTTTTGTGTACTTTTTTGTGCGTGAGCTTGTAGAAATACAAGTGATTGATTAAGAGCATGTAAATAGAATTTTGTGTTTAAACTGTAAATTTAGTTCGATAGTAATTGGTTCTAGGTTGCTTAGTATTAGACTAAGTAGTTCACTTTATTACATTGTATACTAATTGACAAATAAGTACATAAAAAACAGATATGTTTGTTTGAATGATAAGTTGTTAGAATGTTAAGATTTAGATAATTGATTCCATGAATTGAGACACTTAGGGATGACTTAAGTTGTTGTTTGGTCACCACTAGAGCCAAAAAGCCAACCCTATACGTAAATTCTCTAGTACCTAATTTTTTAGCCTAGTTCCACTTTCTTGATGAACCTCAAATGAAACCATGAACCTAATGTATAATTTATTGATACTTTTCTTTTTGGTCCCAACATGAACTTAGATGTCGAGCCATTAATATTGAGGGTTAGGTAGATACATCATGAAGGTTTCAAAATAATTGAGAGTGAGAACTAAGGGATAGTATAGTATATTAAGTCTAAGATTCTTGCAAAATTGTGCGTGAATAAAGAAAATTAAAATGCAAAAAATCTTTGTAAAGGCCAAATCCAAGTAAGAAAATTTCGAACGAACAAAAGCAAAGTGAGTAAAAGAAAAAGAAAGAAAATACTCAGTTTTGCACAAAAGACTTGCTAAGATGATTGTACTCATGAATACCATATTGTACCTTAGTAAATAGAGAGAAAATGAAGGCGAGAGAAATGGATATAAAATGGTGAGCTAAAGGATATAGTTAGGGTAGAATCGGGATCAATATAATGTGCCAAACTATTTTCATGCTTAACCCGTTTTATAGAGTCAGTTCTTCAATTCCGAACCAACCTAAGCCACAGAACGTTACAAGCTAAAAAGTCCTATGGACCTATGTGATACGACTCATGGATGAAAATTAAACTAAATATTGACATTTCTGACTACTTGTATCCTTCAAACATAAATGTAAATTTTGTGTACCTGTTTTGATGTAATATTATGCTTAATATTCTTGAATTTTTTTATCTTGTAACCTAGTGAATTAATGTGTTTAGTATCAAAAATTGGAAGTCAATTATACATCGTACTAGAATTACATGTTTAGTCACATTGTCTTATTTATATTGTTCCTAGTCAATCTTAGGTATTCAACATGCTCAAGCACTGTTAATTATTTTTCTTTTCGTATTTTGTGTGTTTTTATTGTGTTGCTTGAGGACAAGCAACAACTTAATTGTGGGGGTATTTGACCTACCGCCAATTGTAGTGGTAGTTTTAGTACTTAACGAGCTTGTTTTCTAGCCATTTACGTTTATTTACTACATTTCTAGCTTTCATTGTTTAGATTTAATTATTTGCAAAATAGGCGTTTTTACGAAGCTTTTAGTATTTTGACAACTCATAAGGCCAATTCAGGCCTCGAGAATGACTAATAGGCCATTTGAGTGTGTAGGATGCCATTTCAGGTCGAGGAGTACAAGGGACGATGGCCTTCAGAGGGAGGTTCATGTCACAACACCGAACAATGAAGCTGCCAAGGCTGAAATCCACCCCACATCTTAACAAGGAATGTACCCATGTCACGACAATGCGACGGATATGGGAAGAAAATCTCAACGATGACGTTGCGATGAGGAGTTCCCTGATGTCACAACCAAAAATGGAAATGTTTAGCCAAATTTGGATGGCCACTTAGGGTTATGCACCCTAATTAAACCCTAATCACTCCAATGGCATTTTAGACACCTAACACCCTAATGTATGCCTATTTAAATAGCGTTATAACCTGATTAGAGAGGGAGGAGACTTAGACCTAGACTTAGATAGTTTTTATTTAGTTTTATTTTATGTTCGCTTAGTCGAAACTTTTCTATTCCGATGTGAAGACGATTGCGAGCGGAGATTGTTTCGAAACCGCGCTTCAATTATTTATCAATGAGCAATTTCTCTTATCTCTTTATTTTATTCCGTTATTTATATTTCATTAGACTGATCAATTAATTTTTGTATGAATGTTAGGATAAAATCTTGTGTGTATTTTATATATTACATGTTTCGGTTATGGATCTGATTTATTAATTAGGTAATTATTTATCTAAAGTTAAGTGTTTATTCAAGAGTACTTAGTATATTAAGGAGTGATGCCTCTAGTAGAATAGTTATACAGGTGAGACCAAGAGGGTATCATATCGAGTGTAAATTGTTCCAAGCGATGAGACTAGGAGGGTATCATTGTGCCTAGGAAGAGACCGGAAGGGTGACTTAGGTAGTAATCCTTAATAAAAATGAGATCAGATGGCTATTCTTACTAAGGGTGATAAAGACTCAATTAAGGTTAATTAATGGCTTAATTAGTTAATTAGGGATTTAATCGATCGTAGGCCGAGAGCTCGCACTGTTGACACTAAGAATAGGAAATTCCCTTAGGTTAATTTAGGTTGATTAGTTTAACTAGTTTAATACATCCTTTAATTTGGGTTTATACTACTAATTTGTGACTTGATTAGATTAGTAATTATTTTTTGTAATTAATTTAATAATAGGATTCTCCAATCTGCAATCCCTAGGGTACGATCCTTGGAATACATACTGGTGTTCCGTTGTAACACAAATCTATATTACAATTTGACCTATTCGCTTGCAGATACCGCACTTCATTCTATATATTTTTATTTGCACGATTTTTACTCTAAACGTTTGCACGTTTGGAGGCAGTTAGTTGCTCCAGCAACAATTGTAGCATTCCGTAGCTCGGATCCAACTATCGGGTCGGGTGAAGGGTGTTACATGCATCAATGATTAAACATTATAATATCATGTAATACTATATCTTTTACTAATCTATAT
>CM025152.1:12411860-12434756 GCA_013467495.1 Gossypium gossypioides
CTACTCCGTTACTTTAGTTTTTCCACGATTCATGTCCGATCTAAATAACAATTTCATTCAATTAATACCATTCCATCACTTAAATAAATACATTTATACAATTAAATCCCTGCAATATCTTATTACAAATTTATCCCAACATTTTATCATTTGTGCAATTTAGTCACTAATCCAAAACCTGAAATTTGATCACATTTAGTCGTTCTCCAACCAAGCCTATTTCTATACCATTACTAAACAACCAACATTTATCTATATTTCACAAATATTCCATGTAATTTCTCTCTTTTTAGCAATTGAATTCTTAAACAACAAGTACATACCATGCATGTGATAGAAGCTTAGCAAATTTTCAGGCCCTTAGCCATGGTGATTTTCAGTAAACAAGGAATAGTAGAAGATGATAGCATTTGTTTTCTATTTCATTATGTCATTATTTTATAAATTACCAATTTGTCCTTAAAAATTAACCTTGACACTTCAGTAAACTTTGTATATAACCGTCCGCTATATATTAATATGGCATAATTACCAGTCAAGTTCACCAACTCATATGTCTATAGCTTATCGACACCTATATAATGACAATTAAGTTTTCTAACTTTTATGATTTAATCTTTTTTACTAAATTAACTATCTAAACACTAAAATTTCCTAACCAATTATTTATACGATAATCACGATTCCATATAAATACTAATTAAATATCATATTACTGTCTTACAAATTGAAATGGGGTCCCAGAACCATTATTTTCTACACCACTAGAAACGGGTCGTTACAACTCTCTCTCCCTTAAGAAATTTCATCCCAAAAATTTACCTGAGAAGAGACGGGATACTGAGATTTCATTGTTTCTTCTGACTCCCACGTCGGTTCCTCAATACTTTGGCTTGGCCACAATATTTTCACTAACGGAACATGTTTGTTTCATAGTTCTTTCTCCTTGTGGGCTAAAATTTCTATTTATTTTGTTGAAATGATATGAGATGGGTCTGATCTATATTTTCTGAGCATTGACACGTGAAAAATATCGTGCATTTTTCGCAACTCCTCCAACAATGCCAACCGATAAGCTACTAGTCCAACTCTTTCCATGATTTCATATGGCCCAATAAAATGAGGGGTCAATTTCCCTTTTCGACCAAATCAAAAAATATTCTTCCATGGCAAAACCTTTAAAAATACTTTGTCACCAACAAAAAATTCAATGTCTCGTCGTTCCAAATTCGCGTATGATTTTTGTCTATCAAAAGTTGTTTTCAGTCTACCACGAATCACCTTAACAATACCTTCTGCTTCTTGAATTAATTTTGGTCCAACAACCTTACTTTCACTTAAGGCCTCGTATAGAGCCATTTGAATGCTCGATTGGAAACTATTATTGTACACAAACTCAACCAAAGGTAAATAATGTTCCCAACTTGATTCAAAATCAATTACATAAGCTCAAAACATATCTTCTAGAATCTGGATTACTCACTCTATTGCCCGTCCGTCTGTAGGTGAAAGACGGTATTAAAATTAAGTCTTGTACCTAGAGATTCGTGCAGTTGTATCCAAAATCTCAAAATGAATCAGAAATCTTGATCAGATATGATTTATATAGGTATGTCGTCTAATCTGACAATTTCTTGAATGTAAACTTCAGCTAACTTTTGAAGTGACCAATCCATTTTAACAGCAACAAAGTGAGCCGACTTTGTGAATCAATCAACTATCACCCAAACAACATTTTTCTTGCTAGGAGACAATGGTAACCCAGTTACAAAATCCATTGTTATGCACTCCAATTTCCACTCAAGAATCGAAATAGGTTGAAGTAATCTGGTGGGAACTTGATGTTCCACTATCTCCCTTTTGAATCCAGGCCATCAGTACAAATCTCGAATATCATGATACAGTTTTGTTCCACCAGGGTGTAAAGAAAAAAGGCTATCGTGAGCTTCGCGAAGTATCAATTTTTTTAATTCCACATTTTTTGGAACACATATTCGATTACAGAACCTCAGACAATCACGATCATCAATGCTAAAGTTTTCAATCAAGCCATCTTGAACCATTTTTCTCTTTTTCATCAACTTGACATCCACTAATTGTGCTTCTCTAATCTGATCAAAGAACATTGGTTTGACTTTCAACTCGGCCAGTAAACTACAGTCACAATTAATACTGAGTTGAGAGAACCTTATTCATAAATCAACTGCAGCCTTTCTGCTCAACACATCCTTTATGACATTAGCTTTACTAGGGTGATAATTGATAACACAATCATAATCTTTCAAAAGCTCAATCCAACAACACTGCCTTAAATTCAACTCCTTTTGAGTTAGGAGGTATTTAAGACTTTTATGATCAGTAAAAATATGACACTTTTCATTGTACAAGTAATGTCTCCAAATCTTTACAGAAAAAATTACAGTAGCTAGCTCTAAATCATGTATAAGATAATTGTGTTCGTGTGTTTTTAACTGTTGAGACGTGTACGCAATTACATTTCCCTCCTGCACCAAGACGTAACCCAAACCACTCAACGAGGCATCGCTATAAACCACAAAGTCCTTTCCCAATTTCAGTAAGGCTAGAACTAGTGCCTCAGTTAATAAGTGTTTCAGTTTATCGAAATTCTCTTGACATTGTTTGCTCCAAACAAACTGCTATATTTGAGAACCCATTCACAAAACGTCAATAACAACCAACTAAACCAATGAAAATACAGATTTCTAACACATTCCTCAGTGGTTTTCCCTAAATAATTGCTTCAATATTTTTTAGATCTACACAAATCTCGTTAGCTGATATCACATGCCCAAGGAATACCACTTCGGGTAACTAGAATTCACACTTACTAAGTTTCCCGTACAATTGTTTTTCTCGTAAAACTTGTAAAATGATGCGCAAATGTTGTTCATGCTCAACTTCCAATTTTGAATAAATCAAAATATCATCAATAAAAACTACCACGAACTGGTCAAGGTAGGGTTGAAAGATGTAGCATTCATCAATCCTAAGGGCATCACCAAAAATTCATAGTGGCCATAACGTGTTCGAAAAGCAATTTTTGGTACATCACTATCTTTCACTTTCAACTGATAGTAACACCATCTTAGATCAATCTTATAAAAGATTGAAGCTCCTTTCAGTTGATCAAACAAGTCATCGATATGAGGAAAGGGGTACCGATTCTTAATTGTTAACTTTTTTATCCCAATAGTCAATACAAAGTCGCATCGAACCATTTTTCTTCTTAATGAATAAAACTGGAGCTCCTCAGGGTGATATACTAGAGAGTATAAAACCACGTTCTAGCAAATCCTACAATTGAATTTTCAATTCTTTCAACTCTATCAGCGCCATACGATAAGAAGATATAGACACCGGAGTTGTACTAGGGAATACTTCGATTGCGAATTCAACATCCCAATTAGGTGGTAATCCCGTCAATTCCTTGGGAAACACATCTAGAAATTCAAAAATAGTTCGAATATTAATGATTTCACTATCCCCGATCTTCAAATTGATAACATAAGCTATAAAAGCTTCACAACCATGTTTCAAAAACTTATCAATTGAATCAACAAAATAATCTAAGTTGAACCACTTGTTTTAACAGCACTAAATTCTATGGCCTCACCGTTCGAATCTTGAACTGGAAACTTTTTCTTTTGACAATCGAGAACCACTCCATGCTCAGTTCACCAGTCCATACCTAAAACTACATCAAAATCACCAAAAGGCATGATTAACAAATCTACTGGAAACTTCAAGTGTTGGATTTTTAGTGCACATCGCTTACAAACTTGATCAACTAACACTGTTCGACCCAACAAACTCGATACAAACATAGCTACTCTTGACATCTTAGATTTCATACTCCCAGATTGGACAAAATCATTATTAACATACGAATCAGAAGAACCAAGACCTATCAAGGTATAAACAGGTGTAGAAAATAACAGAAAAATACATGCTACAACATCAGTAGCATCTCCCTCAACACATGTTTGCACCACATAAGCACAAGCCAGCACTCTAGCCTCAGGCTGATAAGTAACTGTTTCACTCCCTTTTCTTGATCCACCCCTTGAAACCAATCCACCTCTACTCGTCCCTTGGCCCCTAACTACTGAGGCAACTCTCTGTGTAACATCAGGTGTATCATTTTTGCTATTCAGACACTCACGAGCGAAATGCTCCAATAATTCACATAAAAAACAACTCCTTGTCAACTTTTAGCACTTTGCCTAATGCTTCTTTCCACAATTTTCATAGCTCGACATCTCATAAGTTCTATTCGGCCCTTTCACACTGCTAATAGAAATTGTAGGTTGACGGTCTCGCACTTTTTTGATATAGTTGATCTTTCAATTGTCTTTCCAAGTTCCCAATACTCTTTGCTTTATTTTGGTATTAAATGTGAACTAGGAGTCCCAAAACATTTTCTAGTAACATGAAAAGGTTCAGATATCTTGTTTAAGCCCAGAAATTATTCCACCATTTTTGCCCATTCTGAAAAATCTGCAAATTCTTTAATCTTTAGTGTGACTAATTGAGTTCTGATTTTGTCTTGCATTCCTCATAGAAAACGCTTGCAGTTTGCTTCTTCGGTAGGAGTCAAGTTCCATTGCATACTTGTTAAGTCGCATATACTCCCTTTAATAAACTACCATAGATAAATCTCCTTGCTTCAGCAAAAGAAATTCTTGTTTTCTATATTTGAGATATAGTTCCTCGACATACTTCTTTGAGATATAGTTCCTCGATATACTTCTTTTGAAACTCTGTCTGAAAGAAATTGCAATCTATAGCTTTTGTAGTAACGTGCCGTGTAATAATTTGACACCATGTGTAAGCTTTCCCTTGTAGTAACAAAACAACACAAATAACATTATCTCGGGAAGTGTATTCTAGTTGTTGAAGAACTCAAAATGTTGATTCCAACCATAATTCAGCCATTGACGGATCAAATCCTTTTAACCTAGCAAATTCCGTAGCACCATATCTCTTTAATTCTTTAATGGGAGCTCGCTTAACCGCAGGTGCGGGCATCATCAGAGGAGTAACTCCTACTACTCTCTGAAGAACTTCAACAATAGTATGTAATATATTTATATCACCTGGCCCTTCATTATTGCCTTTATCAGTACTTGGTTGTTGAGCACCATCTGATTGAATACTCGGGTTTACTGACTCAGTTTCATCTAATTACTTGGTAGTATCATCATCAATATGAATTTCTTAATCTTATACATTATTAGATTCATCTTACATCTTTTAACTATTAGAAAGAAACAATTCTAATCAGCATCCATATTTCGACTCAATCACAGCTCAACTTTGGCATGTACCCCTAGACTCAATTATGAGCTTGATTTAGTCTGAGAATCGGCTAAACCTGTAGCTTTGATACCACTAAATCTAACACTCTAAACCCATATCTGTCACCAGAGTGGGGTTATAGGACATTACCAATAAAATCATAACAACTATTGACCTTAGAAATAATCAATCCATTTAATTCACAACAATCAAATTGATGTATAGTCACAACAAAGACATAGTTACGAAACCTAATTCAGGCATACAAGATCACAATTATAAGTTTGGAACATTTAGGGACCAAATTGAAATCAATTAAGAAGTATTAAAGAAAATTGAAAATTTTTTAAACAGGGGTCACACGACCTTGTGATAGAGCCTAGACCGTGTGGCTCATAACATGGTCGAGTACGCAGACCGTGTAACTTACTATGCCCATATAGCTCAGGGTCACACGGTTGTGTTGCCAGGCTGTGTAACTCTCTGTGTCCATATGGACCAATCTGTATTTTAAAAAAATAAGACATATGACCGTGTGGATAGGCCGTGTGTGACACAATACCGTGTGACAGCCTGTGCCCTAGTCCTTGTGTAGCATAATTAACCCCTAAAACAATCAATTTCATACCCCAATCCTTGCACCATAAGACATACCATATCTAAATGAATCCTAGGTTCAAAATCACATTCAAATCATCAATTCCATACCATAATTTCAACCATCCTAGGCCTAACCAATATGCCATTCAAAGGAACCTCAATCAAAGACCATTCAATTAAATAACCAAACTAAGAAAATAAACGATCGTAACCAACCATTTCATTCAAACATCAACCAAAATGACCAAATATATATATCTACTCACCTCAAGTTAGCATTTTACTAGAATCACAATTATAGATGACATTTACATATACATCACAAAATACTTATATACAAGCATTTACTTTAAAGTCAACATCATTCCAAAAGTTTACACGATAACATCCCGTACAAATAACCTTCACTAGATTCATTTATAAACTAAAAGATTATAACTCAAAACATTATCATCCGAAATACATGCCAAGACACAAAAAGAAAACATCACCAACATTGAGTTAGGGATTCTCTTTGGATATTGAGTCATCAATCAAAAATAGGTACCTCACCTACATACAAAGGAATGATCAAACATTGAATAAATTCCTTAACTCAAAGAACTACAGTTACACTTAATAAACATGATTTCATAATCCATATCATGTAATGTTTATTTCACTTAATCTACCATAAAGTTCAAGATGAGAATTCCATACACCTTCCATGATAAGCCTCATTTACCAACCTTTTTCCAATGAATCAATTATAAATTATCGATATGAATCAATTTGTTGTTGGTACCAAGTGCTTAACGCATAACCCATAGCAAATTTTTGCACCCAATGCTACTAGGATAAACTGACAATAGGTGTGCCCTGCACGAGTCGAATAAATCGACAATGGTTCCCCCCAGCGCTAGTCGGATACCCCGACGATAGGTGTGCCTTGCACTAGTCGGATAAACTAACAATGTTTAGCACCCAGTGCTAGTTGGATAAAATGACGATATCAAATGTGTGCCCAGCACTAGTCGGATAAATCGACAATAATTTGCACCCAGTGCTAATCGAGTAAAATCGATAGATACAGACATAATTACATAATCCAAAATTTTGTATTTCATAATTCAACCATTTGCATATATATATAAATATAATTAAGATATCAAAGTAATAATTAAATTATTTAAAGTAAATAAATAGAGTTCGAGTTCAAGGACTACGAACTTACCTTAACAAAATAATCGTAAAAGTGAGGTCGATAACTACTCCATTACTTTAGTTTTTCCACGATTCACGTTCGATCGGTTTGTTTCTTGATCTAAATAAAAATTTCATTCAATTAATAACATTCCATCACTTAAATAAATACGTTTATACAATTAAATCCTTACAATATCTTATTACAAAATTATCCCAACATTTTATCTGTAACAGCGTATTTTCCATGAAATCGAAATAGTGAATTCAAAACCAAAAATTCGATAAATAAAATATTGTTTTATTATTATTTTAGTGTTACAGGATCATACCAAAATTTTGTTTAGAAATTTTGATGTTTAAATAGTTAATTAAGTGAAAAGGACTAAATCTTAAAAAGTGTAAAAGTTAAGTTCTATTAGTTAAAAAGGTCCAATAGCTATGAATTTTTAAACCAAGGGACTTGAATGGTAATTAAACCATTCAATGAATTAGTGGATATGCATGGCATGGTTTTAATGAAATTTTGTTAGTTTTTAAAGGTTAATTAAGTAATTTGATAATTAATTGAAAATGTTAAAGAATTAAAAGATGAAAAGTCTATCATCTTTCTTATTTCCTTCATCTATAGTCGAAATTCACCATAAAAGGGGAAGACAAGTTTGGTCAAGCTATTTCTTTGCATGTAAGTGTATTCAAGTCCCGTTTTTAATTATTTTTATGTTTTTGAGTTCGTTTTAGCTTAATCTAGCTAGTCCAGGGATCAATTTATAAAATTGTTAGAGGTTGAGGGTTATACCATTAATGTTCTTGAATGGTTTTTGATGTTAAACGGTAGATTATGAATCCTGTTTGAAAAAATAAACAAGTTTTGCTAAGTAATTTTTATTGAATTTTTGAATCAGAGACTAAATTATTAAAGGTATAAATTCTAGGGTTTTATTGTGAAATGATGGTAAATATGAGTTGTTTCAAGGTCCCTTGTATGTTTGGTTAACATGGAATTAGATTAAGAATGTTAGATTTTAAGTTATAAGCTTAAGGACTAAATTGTGAAAAAGTTAAAATATTAGGGGCAAATTGGTAATTTTGCATAACTATGAGTTATTGATTGAATTGAATGTTTGAGGTTATTTAAAGGACTTAAATTGAATATAATTATTTATTTAGGTTAAGATAAACCACATACGAACCTAGACCGAGGCAAAGAAAAGCTTCAAATTAGTTCAACTTAATTTCTACGCCCTTAATCGTCGAGGAAAGTTCGTATGAATGATTATCGTGTTTATGCATTTAAATTGAATGTTATTATGTTATTTATAATGCAAATGATCGATGTATAAACCTATCAATATTATGATGAATTGACAGATATTGAGTCCCGGTTGAACTGTAGGAATTTGTAGGATACAAATGACATATCACTAGGGATTTCAGGTTTTGGGTGCTGGTCTTGAATGTCCTACCACTGGCTATGGTCCTACATTTGTTGCGGATACTCTACAGCTCGTGTGAGTAGCATCGTGTAGCTTACATTCCAACACACAGGTCGTGTGAGCAGGCCCATTTCATAACTTGTGTAAGTAGGCCCATTTCATAGCTCGTGTGAGCAATGATGTAAAAGAAAAGTTACAGTTATATGTAAAGGCACGCTTTGTGTAAGCTTTCCCAAGTATCCGATGAAATTCTAGATGATTCAACGAGCAAGAAAAGTGACTGAAAAGGTAAGTATTCAAATGGAATCAAGCAAGATCTTATGGAAAGAATGCATGAACTAATTGATGTATTTCATATGAAAAATGAATTATATTATGGTTGATTCAATTGAGTTATGTGCAAGTGTGCTAACTTGTGTATTGATGATGATGTATAGGCTTGTGCCAAGCTTGTGCTATTGGTTATATTATGCTTATACTTTATGTTATGTAATTGAAATGGTAAGTTATGTTTTATTTTCTACAAACTTACTAAGCCTCAATTGGTTACGTAGTTTCTTTCCTATTTTTCATAGATTATCAAAAGCTCGATCGGTTTGGAAGCTCGTCGGAGGTCTATCACACTATCTGGCATAATATCGGTAGTTTTTAAATGTTTTTGCCAAGGTTATAATAGCATGTATTAGGTGAATTGCAATGGCATGTTGTTGAATGATTAGTTGGTGAATTGGCATGTATAAGTTGTGTAAGTTAACTTTGTTTCTACCATTTGATGCTTGTTAGATTGTGTCATTTTGGCTATCTTATGATGCATGTTTTGAATGGTTCATATGGTATGTCTTGAATTGGTATGATTATGATAAAGTTATGGCATGTTTTGGAAAGTATTGAACTAAAATTTGCATGTTTGAAATTTGGTAAAATTGATATGTTTAGGTAAATGGTGATGAGTGCATTTAAGGTGCCTTTGAATGACATATGTTTTAGTTGAATTAGGATTCTTGAAATGGTAATTATATGTATGTTTTGATAGGGATTTGGTGCCTTGAAAAGTGCACAAAAGACCTAAATGTTTTTGCATGAAGTGGTAATGGAAGTGATTTGATTTTAAGCAAATTTGAGTCCACACGATCGTTTGTCACCTGATGATTTCTTTAGGTTTCAAGTCTGTGAGTTACACGGCCTAGCACACGGCTTGGCGCACCGTTGTGTGACCCTACTTAGAGAGTTACACGGCTTGGCACACGTGCGTGTGACACAGCCGTGTGACCCTATTCAGAGAGTACACGGGTGAGGACACGAGTTGGGAAACGGCCATGTGTCTCTAGTTCGAAGGTTACACTACCTGAGACACGGGCGTGTGTCTCAACCGCTGAGCCACACGGCTTGGCCACATTACCGTGTGACCCCTGTTTGCAAATTTTGGTGACTTTTTATTTAACTTTCCAAATGATTTCGTATTAGTCTCGAATCACTTCTAAGGTATTTTTAGGGCCTCGAAGGCTCGATTTAGGGATAGTATGCTTGTATATGATTGATTTATGAATTGTTTATGTTATTGAATGAAGTTAAGTTTAAATGTTTTTGATTATTCAGTAATGCTTTGTAACCCTAATCTGGCGACAAATACGGGTTAGGGGTGTTAATTTAGTGGTATCAGAGCTACAGTTTAGTTTATTCTCGACTGAACATAGCATGTATGAAGTCTAGAAATACATGTCATTATATAACCTGCGATAGTGTGATAACTCCTGAATTAAATTGAACTATACTTTCATATAGATAAGATGTCATCCAACCGATTCTAGATGAAGTAGAAAGTAACGCACAAGCCTCCGTTCACGGGGCAGCTTCTAGTGGTAATAGGCCCGGGTCTGAGGGCCAAAGAGGAGGGACCAAAAAAGCCTTCTTCCAGATAATGTCTGAATGGTTTACAGAGTTCGTGAGAACGAACCCAATGGCTCAACGACCTCCACCCCCACCCGTACCCCAACTAGTCCCCATAATTCCTTAGGGTTTGGATCAAACATGTGTAAGCAAGCCTCCGGTTGATAGAATCTAAAAATATAGGGTTGAAGAGTTCCGTGGTATAGCCGAAGATGATCCAGAAAAGGTCGAGTTTTGGTTGGAAAACACAATTAGAGTTTTTGATGAATTATTGTGTACAACAGTTGAATGCTTGAAATGTGTTGTTTCTTTATTGAAAGACTCGACATATTAGTGGTGGAATACATTGATTGCGGTAGTACCAAGGGATCATGTAAATTGGGAATTCTTTCAGACAAAGTTCAAAAAGAAATTTGTAAGTCAGAGGTTCCTGGATAAGAAACGCAGAGTTTCTTGAATTGAAACAGGGTCGAATGAAAGTGGCTAAGTATGAGAGAAAATTTGTTCGACTAAGCAAATATGCTTGGGAATGCATACCATCTGAAGCTATCATGTGTACACAGTTTGAGGATGGTCTAAATGAGGATATTAAGTTGTTAGTCAGGATTCTTGAGTTAAAAGAATTTATAGTTTTAGTCGATAGAGCTCACAAGGTCGATGAACTTAGCAAAGCTAAAAGAAAAGTAGATTCAGAGGCTCGTGATTCGAGAAAACAACCTATGGGAAAATCATTCTTGTATCCATCAAAGAAGTCAAAAGAATTTCATAGTCGTTCTTCAGCTTTGGGTGGTTATTTTGGAAGAGATAAAGGAAAACATCATTCGAGCTCGAAACCTTTAGCTACATCTGTAGCGAGTGTGGGTAGTGTCAAGAACAACAAGCCTGAATGTCAACAATGTAATAGAAGACACTTCGGTGAATGCAGATTGAAAGACGGGTCATGTTTTAAATTCAATTTTTATGATCATTATCTGAGAGACTGCCCTGAAAGGTTTGAGAAAAAAAGGGCTCAGAATACTCGTTCGACTAACATGACTGCTAGAGGGAGACCATCCCGGAACATTGGAAATACGGGTAGCAATTGAAGTGGAACAAAAGATTCTTCTGTTAGATCTGAGGCACAGGCACCAGCTAGAGCTTATACGATTCGTGCGTGGGACAAAGCTTCAGCAGCTAATGTGATCACTGGTACATTTTCTATCTTTGATACTAATGTTAATGCTTTGATTAACCCGGGGTCAGCGCACTCATATTTATGCACAACTTTAGTGTTAGATAAGAAAATACCTTTTGAGTCTACTGAATTTGTGGTTAAAGTGATGAACCCTTTAGGTTAGTACGTAATAGTTCATAAAGTTTGTAAAAACTGTCCTTTGATGATTCGGGGTTACAACTTTTCGGCTAATTTGATGTTATTACCCTTTGATGAGTTTGATGTGATTCTGGGTATGGACTGGTTAACTCTATATGATGTTGTTGAGTATATTGCGTTAAAATGTTAGAACGGTGAAAGGCTCGAAATTGAATCAGATAGATTGGATGGCATGTCTACTGTTATTGCAACTATGATGACACAGAAATATGTTAAAAAGGGCTGTGAAGCTTATCTCGCTTATATATTTGATTCCAGGGTTTCGGAATTAAAGTTAAAATCAGTTCCAATTGTATGTGAGTTTACATATGTATTTCTAGAAGGATTACTAGGGCTACCGCCGATCAGAGAGGTTGAATATTCTATTGAATTAATGCCGAGAACATCTCCGATATCGATAACTCTTTATAGAATGGCACCTACAAAAATTAAAGAGTTGAAAGCACAGTTGTAAGAGTTGACAGATAGAGGCTTTGCTCAGCTCAGCTTTTCTCCTTGGGGTGCTCATGTGTTATTTATCAAGAAAAAGGATAGGTCAATGTGATTGTGCATCGACTACTGACAGCTCAACAAAGTCACGATCAAGAACAAATATGCTTTGCCACGTATTGATGATTTGTTTGATCAGCTGGAAGGTACGACAATATTTTCAAAGATTGACCTTCATTTTGGATACTATTAGCTACGAGTTAAAGACTCGGATGTGCCAAAAATTGCTTTCAAAACCAGGTACGGACATTATAAGTTTCTTGTTATGCCATTTGGTTTGACCAATGTACCTACTGTGTTTATGGACTTGATGAATAGAATATTCAAACCATATTTAGATAAATTTGTTGTTGTATTCATTAATGACATTTTGATCTATTCACGAGATGAGACAGAGCATGCCCAGCGTTTGAGAATTGTTTTGTAGACTTTACGCAAAAAAAAAAGTTGTTTGCTAAGTTTAGCAAATGTGAGTTCTGGCTCAGAGAAGTTGGATTTTTGGGACACGTAGTGTCGATAGACAGTGTTAGAGTTGATCCGAGTAAAATCTCAGCTATAGTGGACTAGAAACCTTCGAGAAATGTGTCAGAAGTCAGAAGTTTTCTGGGTTTAGCCAGATATTATAGAAGATTTTTCAAGGGATTTTCGATGATTTCTATGTCATTGACGAAACTGCTTCAAAAAAAAATGTCAAGTTCGAATAGCCTGACAAGTGTCAACAAATTTTTAATAAGTTGAAAGCATTGTTAACCGAGGCACCTATATTGGTTTAGCCAGAGCTCGGTAAATAATTTGTGATTTACAGTGATGCTTCATTAAATGATTTAGGCTATGTTTTGATGCAAGAAGGCAAAGTGATAGCATATGCTTCTCGACAGTTGAAACCGCACGAAAAGAATTACCTGACTTATGATTTAGAACTTACGGCTATTGTGTTTGCTTTAAAGATTTGGCGACACCATTTGTACGAGGAAAAATGTCATATCTTCACGGATCAAAAAAGCCTGAAGTATTTGATGTCACAGAAAGATTTGAATTTAAGATAGCTTAGATTGCTTAAGTGACTGAGATTATGATTTGATCATTGATTATCATCCAGGAAAGACTAATGTTGTTGCTAATACTTTGAGTAGAAAATCTCTATTTTCTTTGCGAGCTTTGAACACATGTTTGACGTTAATTGATGATGGTTCAATTTTAACTGAACTAAAGGCTAGACCGACGTTTTTGCAACAAATTTGTGAAGCTCAGAAAAGTGACGATGAATTGATTACTAAACGAAAATAGATTTAGTTGACATCTAATTTAGATTTTCATGTTGAATTAGACGACTGTTTGTACTTTAAAAATAGAAATTGTGTTCCAAGAAACTCTGATTTCATTCAGAAGATTTTATAGAAAGCTTATAGTAGTACCTTATCGATACATCCTGGTAGCAATAAAATGTATGATGATTTGAAATACATGTACTAGTGGCCAAGTATGAAACGAGACATTTCAGAGTTCATATCAAAATGCTTAATCTGTCAGGAAGTTAAAGCTAAACATCAGGTACCTTCTAGGTTATTACAACCTGTGATGATTCTAGAATGGAAACGTGAACGTGTCATGATGGATTTTGTATTGAGATTGCCTCTATCTCCAAGAAAGAAAGATGTTGTATGGGTTATTGTAGATCGTTTAACAAAATCAAGGCATTTCATTCTTGTGCGTACGTATTTTTCACTTGAGAAGCTAGCATAATTGTATATTTCTGAGATTGTTAGACTGCATGGTCTGTCGATTTTAATTATCTCTGACAAGGATCCACGATTTATATCTCGATTCGGGAGTAAGTTGCATGATGCTCTGGGTACTCAACTACATTTTAGCATAGCATTTCATTCACAGACCGCTAGTCAGTTAAAGTGAGTAATTCAGATACTCGAAGATAAGCTCCAATGTTGTGTTTTGGAATTCGAAGGTAACAGGGAGAAATTTTTGCTGTTGGTTGAATTTTCATACAATAACAATTATCAGAAGAGCATTAAAATGGCACCGTATGAAGCTTTCTATGGTTAAAAATGTCAAACTCTATTATACTAGATTGAGCTAAGTGAGAAAAAGTTATTCGGTGTTGATTTTATTCGAGAAACTGAAGAAAAAGTTAAGGTGATATGTGATAGTTTGAAAGCAGCTTCCGATTGACAGAAATCTTATACAGATTTGAAAAGAAAAGATATTGAATTTCAAGTCGATGACAAAGTATTTCTAAAGGTATCGCCTTGGAAGAAAGTTCTTCGATCTGGCCAAAAAGGAAAGCTTAGTCCGCGATTCATCAGGCCGTATGATATGATTTAAAGGATTGGACCAGTAGCTTATCGATTGGCTTTGTTGCTAGAGTTAGAAAGGATTCATAACGTATTCCATGTATCGATGTTACGACGGTATTGATCAGATCCTTTACACGTGACTTCACCTGTAGATGTTGAGATTCAGCCATATATGACGTACAGTGAAGAATCGATCAGAATTCTAGCTCGGGAAGTTAAATAATTGAGAAATAAAAGAATAGATTTAGTTAAAGTTCTCTGGAAAAATCACGGAATCGAAAAAGCTACCTGGGAACCGAAAGAAGCTATGAAAGTGCAATTCCCGAATCTATTTTCTGGTAAGATTTTCGGGGACAAATTCCTTTAGGGAGAGAGTTGTATCAGCCTGTTTTTCGTGAAGTCAGAGTAGTGGTATTGGAACCACAAATTTGATGAGTAAATTATTATTTTAGTGTTTACTGGATTTCATTAAGGTCGTATTAAAATTTCATTAAGAAATTTTGATGTTTAAATAGTTAATTAAGTGAAAAAGACTAAATCATAGAAAGTGTAAAAGCTAAGTTCTATGAGTTAAAAGGGTCCAATAGCTATAAATTTTTAAACCAAGGGACTTCAATGGTAAATAAACCATTCAATGAATTAGTGGATATGCATGGCATGGTTTTAATGAAATTTTGTTAGTTTTTAAAGGTTAATTAAGTAATTTGATAATTAATTGAAAATGTTAAAGAATTAAAAGATGAAAAGGCTATCATCTTTCTTATTTCGTTTATCCATAGCCGAAATTCACCATCAAAGGGGAACACAAGTTCGATCAAGCTATTTCTTTGCATGTAAGTGTATTCAAGTCCCTTTTTTAATGATTTTTATGTTTTTGAGTCGTTTTAGCTTACTCTAGCTAGGCTGGGGATCAATTTTTAAAACTGTTAAAGGTTGATGGTTATGCCATGAATGTTCTTGAATGGTTTTTGATGTTAAATAGTAGATTATGCATCCTTGTTGAAAAAATAAACAAGTTTCTTAAGTGATTTTTGTTGAATTTTGAAATTAGGGACTAAATTGTTAAAGGTATAAATTCTAGGGTTTTATGACGAAATTATGGTAAATATGAGTTATTTCAAGGTCCCTTGTATGTTTGGTTAACATGGATTTCAATTAAGAATGTTAGATTTTAAGTTATAAGCTTAATGACTAAATTATGAAAAAGTTAAAATATTAAAGGCAAATTGGTAATTTTGCATAACTGTGAGTTATGGATTGAATTGAATGTTTGAGTTTATTTGAAGTACTTAAATTGAATATAACTATTTGTTTAGATCAAGATAAACCATGTACGGACTTAGATCGAGGCAAAGAAAAAGCTTCAGATTAGTTCCACTTAATTTCTACATCCCTAGTCGTCGAGGTAAGTTTGTATAAACGATTATCGTGTTTCTGTATTTAGATTGAATGTTATTATGTTATTTATAATGCAAATGATCGATGTATAAACCTATCAATACTATGATAAATTGACAAATATCGAGTCCCGGTTGAACCTTAGGAATTCGTAGGATACAAATGACATGTCATTAGGGATTTCATGTTTCGGTTGCTGGTCTTAAATGTCATGCCGATGGCTAAGGTCGTGCCGATGGCTAAGGTCCTGCATTTGTTGCGGATACTCCACAACTCGTGTGAGCAACATCATGTAGCTTACATTCCAACACACAGGTTATGTGAGAAGACCTATTTCACAGCTCGTGTGAGCAATGATGTGAAGGAAATGTTACAGTTATATGTAAAGACGCACTTTGTGTGAGCTTTCTCGAGTATTCGATAAAATTCTAGATGGTTCAATGAGCAAGAAAATGGATTAAAAAGGTAAGTATTCAAATGGAATCAAGTAAGATCTTATGGAAAGAATGCATGAAATAATTGATGTATTTCATATGGAAAATGACTTATATTATGGTTGATTCATTTAAGTTATGTGCAAGTGTGCTAACTTGTGTATTGGTGGTGATGTATAGGCTTGTGCCAAGCTTGTGCTATTGATTATATTATGTTTATAATTTATGTAATGTAAATGAAATGGGAAGTTATGTTTTATTTTCTATGAACTTACTAAGCCACAATTGCTTACGTAGTTTATTTCCTATGTTTCATAGATTATCAGAAGCTCGATTAGTTTTGAAGCTCGTCGGAGATCTATCACACTATTCAGCATAATATCGGTAGTTTTTGAATGTTTTTGCCAAAGTAATAATGGCATGTATAAGGTGAATTGTAAGGGCGTGTTGTTGAATGATTAGTTGGTGAATTGGCATGTATAAGTTGTGCAAGTTAACTTTGTTGCTACCATTTGATGCCTTGCTAGATTGTGTCATTTTAGCTATCTTATGATGCATGTTTTGAATGGTTCATATGGTATGTCTTGAATTGGTAATTAATTATATGTATGTTTTGATAAGGATTTGTTGCCTTGAATATGTGCACAAAAGACCTAAATATTTATGCATGAAGTGGTATTGGAAATGGTTTTATTTTAGGCAAATTTAAGTCTACACGGCCTAAGACACGGGTGTGTGACTCAGCCGTGTGAGAGACACGGCCTGGCGACACAGTCATGTGTCACCTGATGATTTCTTTAGGTTGCAAGTCAGTAAGTTACACGGCCTGGCACACGAGCGTGTATGACAATTCAGATAGTTACATGGCCTGGCACACAGATGTGTGACACAGCCGTGTGTCCCAAGTTTGAAGGTTACACGGCCTGAGGGCGTATGTTTCATCCTTGTTAGCCACATGGCCGTGTGACCCCTGTTTCCAAATTTTTGTGACCTTTTCTTAAACTTTCCAAATAATTTCAAATTAGTCCTGAATCGCTTCTATGGTATTTTTAAGGCCTCGAGGGCTCGATTTAGGAATAGTATGTTTGTATATGATTGATTTATGATTTTTTTATGTTATTGAATAAAGTTAAGTTCAAAAGTTTTTGATTATTCAGTAATGCTTTCTAACCCTAATTCGGCAATGAATACGGGTTAGGGGTGTTACATTATCAGTTGTGTAATTTAGTCAATAACCTAGAACATGAAATTTGACCACATTTAGTCATTCTCCAACCAAGCCGATTTCTATACCATTACTAAACAACCCACATTTATCTATATTTCACAAATATTCCATGTAATTTCTCTTTTTTTGACAACTTAATTCTTAAATATCAAAAACATTGAAAACTACTTTATAAAATCCTCTAATTATCTATCCAACTCAATAATTTATTCTCAACTTCACAAACACTTCAACTCATCAATGGCATCCTCTAACACATTTAATAATTCCACAATCTAGTCCATGGATTATCTAGCTTAAGCTATTTCAAGCTCAAAAACACAAAAATCATAAAAAAAAAATGAACAATAAGTACATACCATGCATGTGATGGAAGCTTAGCAAATTTTCAAGCTCTTAACCATAGCGATTTTTGATCAACAAGGAAGAGTAGAAGATGATAGCATTTGTTTTCTATTTCATTATGCCATTATTTTATAAATTACCAATTTTTCCTTAAAACTTAACCTTGACACTTTATTAAACTTTGTACATAACCGTCCATTATAAATTAATATGAAATAATAACCACTCAAGTTCACCAACTCATATTTCTATAGCTTATCAACACCTATATAATGGTAATTAACTTTTGTAACTTTTATGATTTAATCCTTTTTACTAAATTAACTATTTAAAAACTAAAATTTTCTAGCCAATTATTTATACGATAATAACAATGCCATATAAATACTAATTAAATATCATATTACTGTCTCACAAATCGAAATGGTGTCTTGGAACCATTATTTCTGACACCATTAGCAACAGGTTGTTACATCACATAGGACTTCATCTCCCAATTGGACTTTGATTACTTTAGTCTAATTAGACCTCTAATCTTAGCCTATTTAAAGGGCCTTTGTAACCCTAATTTATACATGCCAATCAGTAGGACTTTTCTTGAAGGTGACAAGATGTAGTCGCATATGAGTTTTGGTGAGAGTTTCTTGGTAACTATGGACAAAATTGTGTACCCCTTTTGAGAGAACTCTATGAGAGTTAGGGTTTTGTTTTTATGTTTGCTCTATGAGAGCTAGGGCTTTGTTTTTTGGGGTTTGGGTTTATACGTTTAGTACATTTAGGTTTATTTTCTCCATATTGTACTCTCATTTATTTTCTCATTTATTTAAAAGGTGAAGCGTCCTTTGCCTATGGTTTTTCCCTCTTAGAAGGTTTTCCACGTAAAATATTTGTGTTCATTTTTCTTCTCTTTTACTATCTCGTTGTTTATACGGGCTGATCCCTAAAAAATTGGTATTAGAGCTATGATTCATATTCTGCAGAACGACTCATTTATTGACACAACAACAATTTTGGATATCGAGAAGTTTGATGGATCGCAAATTAGAGTTTCTAGAAATTTTAGATAATTGCAGAGGTAGTTGATGTAGCCGAGTACAAGGGTGATGATTCGTTGTTCTCCACATATAATTTAGTTGAAGGTGGAGTAGTGTTAGATATCAGACATGTGTCTTATTTAGAGAAGAATTTCACCCCCTTTTTGATCTTTAATACTCGAAAGATACACAAAGTGTTTGAGGCAAGGTTGGTCGTAGAGGGTTACAGTTAAGTGGAGAGAGTTGATGCTTTCTCTCTAGTTTGGGTATTACTGACCTTGTTGCATTATATAACTTTGATTTCAAGACTAGGAGTCTTTCAGTTTCCCAGTTTGAGCACGTTTTAAACTTGGTTGACATTATGCAAAATTCGAGTTTGGCCTATAAATGGCATGAAAAAAAATGCATGATAAATACGAGTCAAGGTGGAGATTTGTGGGGTGTGCCTCGTATTTATCAAAATGTTTGTAGGCATTTAAGACAACAATCAACAAACAGTCAAAGAATGGCCAAAACAAGCCTGATTTCATTACCAGCAAGTAAGACTTGTCGGGATGACGCGACGTAAACCCCAAGCAAATATGGCATCAATGTCATGATGAGGCAAGCTGACATCACGACACCACGACGTGTTCTCCTATTTGGTAGTCGTGGTTTAGACTTCAAGTAGGACTTCTTCTCTCAGTTGGACTCTGATTACTTCAAGGTTATTTTAGTCTAATTATACCTCTAATCTTAGCCTATTTAAAGGGCCTTTGCAACCTTGATTTAGACATGCCAATAAACAAGGGCTTTTCTTGAGGGTGACAAGATGTAGTCGCATATGAGTTTTGGTGAGAGTTTTATGGTAACTATGGAGAGAATTTTGTTCCTGATTTATGACTTTTTTGGGGGGTTTGGGTTTATATGTTTAGTACATTTAGGTTTATTTTCTCCACATTGTACTATCGTTTGTTTGCTCATTTAGTGAAAAGTCGAAGCCTTCTTTGCCCGTGGTGTTTCCCTCTTTGAGGGATTTTCATGTAAAATATTTGTGTTCTTTATTCTCCATTTTTACTATTTTGTTGTTTATACAAGTCGATCCCCAACATAAGCCATCCATGATCAACCACCAAACCAATGTACCATAAAGGCTTAGAACATGTTCACTTGAACATAACTCATATTTGGATCATTGTACTATCTACTTAAATACATCCATAGCAACTTGAATACATGTGTACATACCACACTAAATAGCATAATTTAAATTAAAAAATTTCCTTACTTTTCAAACTTTGTAATGTTGATGATATGTGATCTGAGTAGCCAAAACCTAAACTTTCCCCGATCAATCTTTATCTCCAATCTGTGCTTATCAAAGCAAACATGTTAAGCTATAGAATAACTTAGTAAATACTCATATGAAATTAATTCTTACCTTATTATTAATTAACATCATAAATTCTTATTATCTTAAAGTGTTAAGGATTTATTAAAAGCTAAAATTGCAACATCCTATACCCAGTCTGGTTGCCCAATTCGAGATATAAGATATTATAACTATAAAACTCTAACATCGTTCACAATTTAATTAAAAATGACTAAATAATTCATTTTTAAAAATTTTCATGCTATTCAATCAAAATGGGACCTAATTCGAGCTTATAGAACATTTAAAACAAATCGGGAACAATTCTAGATTAAAATGAAACTTTTACAAAATTTTGAGTAAAAAGTGAAAATAGGGGTCACATGGCCGTGTGACAGAGCTCAGCCCATATGGCTCAGGAACATGCCAAATCGTTAACTCATTCTGCCCGTGTAACTCAGGGTCACATAGTTGTGTCACCAGGCCATGTAATTCTCTAAGGTCGTGTAGATAAGCATGCACCAAAAATCAAAGAGGCCACATGGCCGTGTCGTGCAACTGTATGGGACACATGACCGTGTGTGCCCAAAATACCTTCAAACACAAGCCAATTAACTTACAATTTCTTAGACACGAAACCATGCATTTACCACCACATTAACCTGTTAAAAATGTACCAAAACATACCAAAATATACCAATTCACATTTAACCTATGTGCCTAACCAATATGCCCTCATTTCAATATAAACAATAACCAACAAATTAACCTTATTAAATCACCAAATAAATTCCATGTAACATATACCACAATCAACCATTTATACCAAACTTTCTAATGCTATATTCTAACCAAAGTACCAAAAGATTACTAAAACAAAATAACCATTTTAACAACAAATCTTCAAAGAAGACATCAAATGACAAATTACCATTTCAAGACACCAAATACCAAAATCAAGTTTACCATTCAAATGGCACAAATCATCATCTCACAAAATAGAATCAATATGATATACCTAATTAATTTTACCACATTCATCACAAGTTGATCTTGAAACATGAAACTTAACATTATATACCAACTTTAGCCATAATACAAAACCAACTAGAACTTTGGATTCATCAACTTCAAAACCCTATATACATGCCACAAAACTAAGATAATAAATCAAAATCTACTGAGACAAAAACTTGATAGTCTAAGCCTTGAAGTTGATCCGTTCGTCAAGTTCCGCAAAACGTTAACTACAAAAAACAAAGAATAAACAAAGTAAGCTTATATAGCTTAGTAAGTCCATAGCTAAATCTAAACCAACTTACGTCAATTAATCAGTTGAAATTAAAACAATTTAGATTATAATAATCTAACAATCAATTTACAAAAAAAAAGGTGAGCTTTACCAAAAATAAAATCATCAATTATCACATTTCTTTCAATAGATTAAACAAAATCATTTGCATAGGCATACTATTGCATACATTATTAAACATTATTGCATTTACATTCAATAGCATATTTTTTTATATCAGTCACATATCTTAGCAAATTATATAAAGATCATTTTCAAGTTTAACTAGCCCGATGAACTATAGTAACATAACTCGAATACATGGGTAACACCATCACACCAAAGAGCATCAAATGCTATGCAGAGGCATTGTAGTGCAATCAGAGAATCGAAGTATATACAAAGGCACCGAAGTGCAAATCTGTACAAACGCGCATTCAAACCCTATTGGCATGCCAATCGTATCCTAATCGTTTACTACGTTCAAACGGGCATTTTAATAGAATTTATCACATTTAATAATTCAGAGGCACTTCCAAAAATACATTCATACACATATTTCCAAACAATTAAATTCTTTTCAAAATCCTAAAATCATATATCCATAATGTTCAACAACTACCAAATATTCACATTCTCACTTGTACTTAATTGCAACAATTTAAAATTTCATCTTATTTTCAAAACTAACCTCAAATACAATTGAATCAAATCATAATAGCACAAGTTTAATACATATATATCTATACCATGAACTTACCTAGTATATTTGGCTACTGAGTAGATTTGTAGGTACTAATATGTGATTTTCCCTTTTCCCCGATTATCCTCCGTACGATTCAATTCTTTATCTATATAATTATTAAATTCAATTTATCAAATTCAAATACATTATAAAATTCGTTTTTATGCAAATGACTTATAAAATTTATTTTACAAATTTTCTCTAAACTTTTACACTTCTTTCAATTTAGTCCCTAGAATCAAAACTATTTAAATTCACATTTAACCCCTAATACTCAAAACCAATTTTAATATCACCCCTAATCAGCCTTTAAAAATTTGAAATTTCACAAATTTACATGCTGAATTTTATAAAGTATCATATAAGTCACTAGGTTCAAAATAAAAAAATTTCCTTTACAAAATAGTCCTAAACAACAACCAAGATTATAAATCTTCCAACTAACTTCAAGAAAAACTTAAATTCATTAATGG
>CM025152.1:12437360-12451879 GCA_013467495.1 Gossypium gossypioides
GAATGTATATCTATGTTTATGGAAAGTATGAATCCAATGGCATTATGTTCATGTGAATTTACCTTACCAAGTGAATTAATGTGTTAATGTACTAACAATTGTTGTTGATGATGCTTAGGCTTATGCCAAGCTATTGGTTATCATGCTTAATTATAATGTTATACATTAAAAAGGTAAGTGTCCAAGTAGAAATATGCTTATGTTCATGAAAAGGTGGTATGAATTAAAAGATGTATTTTCTAATGAAATGGTTTACCTTGTGGTTGATTCCAAAAGAGTTATGTATAAATGCACTAACTTGTGTATTGATGATGATGTTTATGTTTATGTTTATGTCTTGTATCATGCAAATGATACGGGTAAAAAAAAAGGTAATGAAATGGTAAGTTCATAATTGAGATGTAATATGATGATATAAAAGGATTGATGAGTTAAAGGATTTACTTTTACGTGGGAAATTTACCTATGTCATAAATACATACACCAATTCGTGAATTGATAACGTTGTTTAAGCTTATGCTAATTAAATGATGTGGAAAGTAAGTAAATGGAATGGTAAGTAAATAAGTGGAATAGTTCATCGTCTTAGGAAACGATTGATGGTTATGTAATACAACTTATAAGATCTTATTATGTTATGAATGAAAGGTATATGGGATGTTGAGGGATTCACTCTTTTGTGAGTTGATGATAATGTAGTTTTATAAATCTTATGGCATTGGTATAGCTTTATAATTATCCTATAAAGTTTATCATTGAAATGGAAAATTTCGTTTAAAGTTTATACGAGCTTACTAAGCATTCATTGCTTACGTAATTACTTTCCTTTACTTTACAGATTATCAGAAGCTCAATCAGTTTGGAAGTTCGTCGGAGATCTATCACACTATCCAGCGATTATATCGGTGGTTTTTGATGTTTTTGTCAAGGTTATAATGGCATGTATAGGTGAATTTGTGGTTGGTGTTAATTGATAAGTTTGGCATGTATATATTATTTTGGTTGATGAACCTTTGGTACTTTTTTATGCCTTGATGGTATATGTCAATATGGTAAATTTTTAATGCATGTTTCAATGGCTATTATCCTATGTGATAGAATAGCTTTAATGTGGTCAAGATAATGTAAGTTTTGAAATGGTATTGGACTTGACAAGTATGTACGAAATGTTGTAATGTTTCCATGATTAGGTAAGATTTGGTTGAATGCAATTGAGGTGTCATGTTGGCATATTGGTTGAATGAATTATTAGTCTATTGAATTGGTCAACTTATGCATGTTTTGGTATATTTTAATGCTTTGGTCTTGGGTGCAAATTGCTTGTAGGTACATGTTTGAAATGGGTGATGGAAATGGCTTGATTTTGGCCAATTTCATGTCCACACGGTCTAAGACACGGGCGTGTGTCTCAGCCGTGTGTGACACACGACCATGAGACATGGTCGTATGTCCCCTGTAGGTTTTAAAGGTTTCAAGTCAAGGAGTTACACGGCCTATCACATGGGCGTGTAAGGCCATTTTGAGTGTTACATGGCCTGGCACACGGGCGTGTGGCTTGGCCGTGTGACCCAACTTCGAAAGTTACACGGGCTGGGACACTATCGTGTGTCCCTAATTTGATTGTTACACGGGCGTGTGTCTCAACTGTGTGAGTCACATGGCCGTGTGACCCCTGCAGTTCAAAATTTCTAACTTTTTCCTGAAATTTCTGATTGATTTCAATTTAGTCCCGAATTGTTTCTAAAGCGTTTTTAAGGCCACGAAGGCTCGATTAAGGGACGATATGCATGTATATGATTGAATTATGCTACGTTTATGTTGATGAATGAAATGTATGTTTTAAGTTACATTTTTACGGTAACGCTCTGTAACCCTATTCAGGCGACGGATACGGGCTAGGGGTGTTACAACTATTTTATTACCTTATTATTAATTAACTTATAAATTAACATATAAAATATATAATTAAATGCCTTAACCGTCCACCAACATTGCAATATGGCCTAACTACTTCATAAGTCCTCACACATTCACTAATTAAGCCATTTAATCAATAAAATTTAATAGTGATTAAGTTTTACGTCTTTTACAATGTAGTCCTTTTTCCTTAATTAACTAGCCAAACATTAAAATTCCTGTACCGAACTTTAATATAACTATATAGTAACTCCCTAAATATTTAATAAAAATATTTACAAACTCAGTTTACAGAAATAAGGTCCTATTACTTCATTTTCCACATCCACTTAACTTTAGGGAAAAAACCACTTGAACTTTACTATACGTTCAATTAACAAAAATTATTAAATCCAACATTCAATATAAAACTATGTTTGACTCGTATAAATTAAGTAATACTAATTACGGACTCATTGTTCAAATTTATGGTCCTGGAACCACTGTTTCCGACACCACTAAAAATGGGTTGTTACAAATATACTTACAATTTCTGAGTAAGACATCCAAATACACTTACCACTCCTATTTTTCAATGTAGCCCATGGTAAACATCGATGAACTAAGTATATATGTGGAATAGTATAACTGAAGAAAAAAAAGTGTTGAATATAGTAAGATCGTGAGGAAATGCCAAAAGCAAAAAACTGTTATGCTAATGAACAATAGAAGCACCAAAGTGCTCTGCATGATAAATACAAGACAGAAGCGTGCTGATAGAATTCTTAATGACGTGTCATCTATATCAAACTAGTTCAAACATTGTTTACTAGGGCCATTCAATATCTTTGTAACCTCCCAAACTTTGTTTACTAGGGCCATGTGACACGACCGTGTGTCCCCTATAACTTTCAAAGGGTTGCAAGTCAGGCAGTTACACGGCTTAGTACACAGCCTGGCACATAGGTGTATGAAGCCACTTCGAAGGGTACACGGCCTAGCACACGGGCGTGTGGCTTGGCCGTGTTACCTAAGTCAGAAAGTTGCATGGGCTAGTACATGGCCGTATGTCTCTACTTCGAATGTCCACACGGCCTGAGACACGGGCATGTGTCTCAGCCATGTGAGTCACACAGCCTGGCCACACGGCCATTTGACCCCTGCAGTTTGAAAATTTTTATTTTTTTCCTAAAAACTTCATATGTTTTCGATTTAGTCTCGATTCGTTTCTAATGTGTTTTTAGGGCCTCAAGGTCTCGTATAAGGGACAAGATGTATGTTACTGATTGATTTTTCTATGATTGATGTTATGAATTGCATATTTTAAATTTTTGGTAGTTTTGAAATGTAAACTCCGGTAATGCTCCGTAACCACTGTTTCCAACACCACTAAAAATTGGTTTTTACAAAAATACTTACAATTTCTGAGTGAGACATCCAAATACACTTACCACTCCTGTTTCTCAATGTAGCCCATGGTAAACATCGATGAACTAAGTATATATGTGGAATACTATAATAGAAGCAAAAAAATGTTGAATATAGTAAGATCATGAGGAAATGCCAAAAGCACAAAAGTGTTATGCTAATGAACAATAGAAGCGCCAAAGTACTCTGCATGATAAATGCAAGATAGAAGCGTGCTGATAGGATTCTTAATGACATGTCG
Organism: Gossypium gossypioides; assembly: GCA_013467495.1. NCBI lineage: Eukaryota > Viridiplantae > Streptophyta > Magnoliopsida > Malvales > Malvaceae > Gossypium > Gossypium gossypioides. Next base: position 12,440,926 of record CM025152.1, read on the forward strand.
TCTATATCAAACTAGTTCAAACCTTGTTTACTAGGGCCATTCAATATCTTTGTAACCTCCCAAACCTGGCCTGGACATTATGGCTAGATTGAGAAGGCTCCATAATGTCTTGAGGCACATGGCCTGGCCACACGACTGTGTGACCCCTACAGTGTGAGTTTTTCCATCTTTTTCCATGAAGTTTCAAATTTTCTCGATTTAGTTTCGAATCATTTCTAAACTGTTTCTAAGGCCTCGAGGGCTCAAATTAGGGATTTTAGGCTTGTGTTTGATTGGATTTGCAATGATTTTGAAATTTTTAGAATTAATGATTTGAGTTATATTTTTATGGTAATGCTCCGTAACTGTATTTCGGCGACGGATACGGGTTAGGGGTGTTATAGTAATTACATTCAATTTTTTAAGAACCACAAATTTGGAAGAAATACTTTATCATATATAATAAAAATAAAAATAATATACACTCATCTACATACATACCCCTAAACATGCTGATAATTACAATAGTGTCACATCTTGTCAAAAATTAATCACATATGAAGAAGAGAGAAATTTTCGATATCGGAACATAGCATAACCTAATATCAATTGTTGAAAATTTTGATTCGAAAAGAGTTTTCTTGCACAGCGAAAAAACAAAATTTTGAAAACAAAGTCGATTTATGATATTTCTAGCAATAACTTTTTTCTTGAAATCACACCTGTGTTTTGGGCTAAATGGATCTTGTCGTTTCCAGCTTTCAAGCGAAAGACTTTTTTCGCTATTCTTGTACCAAAAACTGCTTCAAATGTGGGCTCGAACAAATTCAAATCAAACATAGAACCTTAAATTATTTACTTTACTTTCAGTGAGAAAGCAAAAATCTTTCTCTAATAGAAACTGGTAGAATTCTTATTCAAGAAAATAGAATTTATAGTTAGAAATAAATTCTCACTATTTTCGAGCAGAATAAAAATATCTCAAAATTGTGTAAAACTTCTTTCGTTTTTAGCCCTATCGATGTCATCTACTTATAAAGAGAATAAGTGAAACCTTTGTTGAATTAGTCAAAATCTATTTAATAGAAAAATAACTTCCTAGTTGAATTAGGAGAGAGAGGCGCAGAAACCCCAGTTAAATATACTAGGGTTTTTCGTCCAACGTATCCAACATAAGGGGCATTTGGGCCTCTCCTGTATCATGTCAAATTATAAGTGCTTCCTGGACTTTTAATGTAACACCCTATATTTGGCCCGATCACCGAGTCCGCGTAATAGGATGCTACATCAAACATCGCAACTCATACATATTCGTATAGTCTCAATTTCGTACAATAGTCGCCACATCGAAACATTTAAAGAAGGTTTAAGTCTAAAATACCCTAGGCAATCATTAAAAACGGCATAACATACCTTAGTCAACATTAGAAATAATTTCAAAACATGCTTAGGGACCATTTGATAAAATTATAAAGAAACTACGTAGGTATCGATACTTCATCACAGGTATTGATATTTTGGAATATAAGGATTAATATTAGTAAGAAAATCGATACCAAACTAGCATTCTATCAAATTTTAAATGAAAGCATTTTATTGATACATGGGCAAAGATATCAGTGTTTTCACCTCGAATATCGATACTTGTGATTGGGTATCGATACCAAATTAAGCTACTAACTTCATGAAGAAACAATTCAACTCTAAGGTATCGATATTTATGTCTCGAGTATCGATACCTCTGCTCAGATTCGTAAAAACACAGCAAAATAGAGTATTAAACATTCTCAACGTATCTCTATTCTATCATGCATTAATCATCATAGTATCAAGCATCAGATTTACCCAAAACACAGTCCAATGCAACATCTTTACCTTGTCGATCCAAATCATGGCAATAGCAATTAAAAATAGTAATAATTACCAAGAAAAAATTCTAGAAGTTCACAATCATACTAAACCAACAAGAACATAATAATAACCAACCAAAGTTCTAACCACATTGCCTTTATTCCCGCAGTTCAAAGAATAATAATATCACCTACTTAAGTACTAAAGCCTAACTTGGATCACTTCCTTGGAATCGCACCACTCATACCGCAATGCTAAATATCTATAATGGTTTAAAATAGAGTGTTTGAGCTTAAACAAGCTTAGTAAATGTCAGAATAACCATAAAGTATGCAAAACATCAAAGGTTAAGTAAGAGCATACTACAACACATTCACAAACGTGTTCTAATCGAGTCAAAATTATATGTTCATGCTTCATTAATTAATAAAACTAGCATATACTCAAGACAAAATAATGTATTCATGCTTTAATAACTCACAAGTCTATCTTATATATTCACCTGCATTTATATACAACATTTAATATGTTAATCACTTTATGGTAATTTGGCAACTTGGAAACATGAAACATAAAAGTGGGCTCTATCACCATACATTGGATAAACGAATCTCCATCACACCAATGACTCAAAGAGTCTAACATATCCCAAAAGTGTAGTATAAAGCTAAACACTTTCCAACACACCAATATATCCCAATGAATGGAACTTAGCTAGACATTCCCTTATCACTCCTATCTACCCCAGGGCCTCATTACCCAAAACACAAAACACAAAAGTGAGTACTCACAATCATATGGCATGCCAACTATATCCAACGGTTTCAAGAGATCACAATGTCAAAATATCCGTAAAATTCACACATTTAATTACTATTTTAATGCACATAATCTCTGTTCATAAACATCAATTCACATCACAATTTGTATACAAAGCACACTTATCAGATTCACACTTAATTGCACTTTAAGTGCAAAAACTATGCTCATTGAGCCATTACATATCCATTCACATATGAATGCATTAAAAAGCATATTATCACATACCACATGCCAATATTCACTTACTTTACCTATCACATCAGCATCACATTCTAAAGTTCAACACATATGTACTTACCATTTTCTGTACACTTTCACTCCACATTTATATTACTAACACAACATCATCATTGTCATTCGACATGTTTAATATGCCCACAACAAAAACATTCACACAAGCTATCATAATATATATCACATGTCACATTATCACAACTTAATACTCAATCCACATCACACAATCACATACTTTGCAAATTAAACGAGGGGCATAAGAAAGCTTACACTCGGAACATAGGATAGGGGTTTTGTAACAACTCATTTTTTAGTAGTGTCAAGAATAGTGGTTTTAAGGCCACAAATCCAACAAGTGAGTCTGTAATTATTATTATTTAATATTTACGAGTCAAATATAGTGTTATAATAAATTTTAATTTGATAATTTATGTTATTTGAATGAATAATTAGGTTCAAGTGGTATAACTCTAAAGTCAAGTGGTTTTAGAAAATAAGGTATCGAGACCTCGTTTCTATAAACTGAGCCCATAAATATTTTTATTAAATATTTACGGATTGATTGTATAGGTGTATTAAAATTTTGGTTAAGAAATTTTAACGTTTAAATAGTTAATTAAGTAAAAGTGACTAATTCATAAATGTCACAAAAGTTAAATTCTATTAGTTAAAAAGGTTAAATTGTTAAATTACTAAAGTTATAAGATTTTATGTGGCTATTATTCCATAATTTCATGTTATGCACGGTTAGTGCCTTTAATTTGACTAATTTTTATATGTTAAAACTAATAATAATGAAATTAAGTTAATTTTATAAGAAAACAAAAAGGTAAAACCTTTATTATTTTTATGTTCTTCTTCTTTGTGTTGAAAAACCACCATTGTTGAAGGTGAGAGGTTCGACCAAGCTCTCCTTAGTGCATGGTTATATTTTTTTAAGTTAGTTTTTAGTAATTTTTATGTTTTTGTTATCTTATTAGCTTAATCTACCTAGCCTAGGGGTCAATTTGCAAAATTGTTAAAATTCTAAGGACCTACAATGAATGATGTGAATCTATTTTGATTTTGGTTGCTAGAATATTAAGCTTGGTTGATGGATAAACTCATTTTGTTAAGTGATTTTTGATGATTTAAAAGTTTAGTGATTGAATTGTTGATATAATAAAACTCAATGTAAATTGTGTGAAATGAGGAAAAATATGGGTTTCTTATAAGACTAAGGGAAAACCGACTAGCATGAATTTTAATTAAAAGTGGTTAAATTGAAAGATTCGAGTTTAGGGACTAAATTGCATAAAAGGTAAAAGTTTAGGTGTAATTTTATAATTTCTCATTGATAAGGGTTATAGGTTGAATTAATTGTTTTAAGTTAATTGAATGGTTTAATTAAATGAAAATTATTATTTAGATCAAGAAACGAATCAAACGAATCTAAATCAAGGAAAAGCTAAAGTGTCAGATTAGTCGTCGGCTTCGTTTTTACAACTGTATTTGTCGAGGCAAGTTCGTATAAGGACTAGATTATTAAGTAATGTTTTGTATGTAATGTTAATATTTATGTTACAGATAGATTAGATTAATAATAGTATAATATTTCGGTAATATGGATCAAAGTAGGATGTTAATCAATTAATTTGGATGACATAATGCTTTGGTTTGGATGAGATATTCAAAATGGTATTATGATGAAGGAAATGTATGTTTGAAAAGGATATAATGAAATGAAAATTAAGGCTTTGGATATGTATAATGGTCTCATTTGAAACTTGTGAATACTTTGGATATAAATGACATGTCATTAGGGATTATATGGTTTCAAGTGTTGGTCTTAGATGTCCTACCGATGGCTGAGATCTTGCATTTGTTTTGGATTCTTCACATCATGTGAGCAGCATCGTGTAGCTAACATCCTGACCTACAGCTCGTGTGAGCATTACTGAAAAGGTTTCAGTCACATGTATAGGCACACTTTGTGTGAGCATGGTTCTTAAGTATCCGATGTTATTCTATTTGCTTCAATGGGAAATTAAGGGTTAAAATGGAAAGGTATGTATATAAATGAACTATGTTATAGAGAATATAGAATGAAAAATGTAATGTAAGTATTTGGATTGAAAATGTAACATTTGAATTATGTGAATGAATAATTTATATAGTGAAATTCTTTTCATTATATGAACGGGTAATAAAGGCTTAAATGAATGAAATTAATTATATAAAATTTTATGGAACTATAATAGACGGAATGGAAAGTTTTGACATAAAATCTTTGAAGGTATGAATGTTACATAAAAGATGGAAAGTCTAGTTATAATTGAATTATGGTGATTAAATGGTATAAATCCTAAAAGAGAAATGGTTTGATTAGCAATTATACCATTCTTGTTTAATAAGGATGGTTTGGTGATAGTTGAAGTGAATTAGATTTAAAAACCAAGGTCAAATTAGTAATTTAATAATTAAATTTAAAGCAAAAGATGACAAAATGTCATGATCTTCATTTTCTTTCCACCATCATCGAATTTTGAAAGAAAAACACCATTGTTAAACTCTTTTGGTTCGACCAAGCTCATCTGGGTGTGCATGGTTGTATTTGTTACCCATTTCTAATAATTTTATGTTTTTAAGATCATTGTAACTAGGTCCAGCTAACTCGTACCTTCGTTTTCAAAACTATTAAAGATTTTGAATTGTGTCATTGATGAATTCTTGTTATTTTTATGTAAAGTGATGAAATTGAAATGTTAGTTGTTGGTTTGAATTAGTTTATTAAGTGATATTGATAGTTTTAGTTAATGGAGTAAATTGATAACATAATTAATTTTATTATGGAATTTGTGTGAATTGTGTATAATTGTGAACTGTCCTAGCATAGGAAGAAATTTGGTTGACTTAGGAAATTGTAAAATTTTGCTAAATTTGGAAATTTCGAGTTTAAGGACTAAATTGTGAAAAATGTAAAAGTTTAGGGAAAATGTGCAAATAATAAAAACTTGGGGGTCTCATGCATTGAATTGAGTTTGAAATGCATGTGAATTTAATAAATTGAATTTAATTACTATATAGATCAAGAACCGAGTTAAAAAGACAATAACTAAGGAAAGGGGAAAATTATGGAGTAGTCTCTGCATTTTAGCCAAAAGTGATAGTAGGTAAGTTCATAGTGTTTTGATACGTAAATGCAATTTTCTTGTTATTATATCATTATCTTCTAGTTAATTATATCAATATGAGTAATTTCATTGGTTACCTATATAATATCAATTATTGCAATTGAGTACGTATGAAAATTAATAGTTAAAGGTTGCAATTCTTGTGCTTGCATATTATTGTCATTAATACAGTGAATTATAGTATGTGTACGGAAATGATAAACTGCCCTAAATGGTGAATATTTAAAAAGGTAACGAACTTATGTATAGTGCCCAGTTGAATGTAGTAAACGCTGAGGATACGATTGGCATGCCAATAGGGTTAGTATGTGTGATTGTACGGGATTGCACTTCAGTGCCTCTGTTTGGGCTTCAGTGCCTTTGTTACACTTCGGTGTTTCTGTTTGCACTACAGTGCCTTTGATTGCACAATTGTGCCTCTGTCTGCACTTCAATGCCTCTGTTATGCATTTAAGATGCTTCTAATGTGGTGTAGTTACCCGAGTATCCAAGTCAAGTTACTAGTTCATCGGGCTATGTAATAATTGAATTACAACATATCCATGTACTAAAATTTTATTGCATAAATATAGTACGAGTAAATGAGAAATATTATAATGAATTTCTTGGTTACATGTATAGATTGCTACGTTTGAGGAAATGTGATCTATGGTATGAGTAAGTTCTTTGAGAAGGGAGTTGTAGTGATATATTTGAAATATTTGAACAATTGCTAATGTGATTTGTGAATTTGTATTTGGTTATTAAGAGTTATAAATTATCTCTTTGAATATTTATTTTGAATAAGGTAAGTTAATTAGATGTTATACTATGAGCTTACTAAGCTTCTTTAGCTTACTTATTTCATCTATGTTCTTTTGTAGTTGTCAAGTTTGCGGACTAATCGGGCAAATCAATTTGAAGCTCACACTATCTAGCCATCTTGGTAGCTTTTGTATTTCGTTTTGAGATGTGGCATGCATATAGGTGTTTTGTTGTAATTATGTAAATGTTATGCTATAATAGTGCTTTTAGTGAAATGCTTAGTTTTGGACGTGTATGTTTGAAGTGTTTTTGGCTTGGTATTCCTTAAAACTATGAATTAGGTTATAATGCTTGGAATGGTAACTTAATTTGCATGTTTATATTTTGACCAATTTGGTTGATGGTTTGAGCATGAATAAATGATTAATGTCATGTGATTTCTTAGATAGATTAGTTGAACGAATGATTTCTTACCATGAATAGGGGCCTTTGAATGGCATATTGGTTAGGCATAGGATGAATGAAAATTTTGGCATATAAATGATTTGAATGTGTTTTTGAACCATAGAAATGAACTAGGTATAGCATGTCTTGTTGTGCAAGGAATGGAGCATGATTTTGCTTGTTTTAAGGGTTAAAAATGTTGCACACGGCCTGGGACACGGGCTGTCATACGACCATGTGCCACACACGGTCACCTAACACAGCCGTGTGTATTTATTGTTTTTATGTTCAGTATCCACACGGCGTAGCACACGACTTACAACACGGGCATGTGATCCAAAACAGTTTGTTACACGGTCTAGCACACGACCTGCGACACGGTTGTATGGCCCTATTTCGAATACTCACATGGGCGGACACACAGGCTAGGACACGGTCGTGTGTCCTGACTTCGAATGTTCACACGGTCGTGTGACCCCTATTTTTCCAGATTTTCAAGTTTTTTTCTATAATTTTTTGATTTGTTTCGATTTGATCTCGGATTGTTCTCGAACTATTTTTAGGGTCTTGTAAGCCCTAAATAAGGCCCATAAGTGTATTTATATCATGAATTGATTTATTTGTTATATGCTTGTAATTTATTTGGTTAACTATTTTGAATAGAAGTTCAATGTTCTATTTAGCTCGATAACACTCCGTAACCTTAATTCGGCAACAAAGACGGGATAGGGGTGTTACATGAAGGGTGTTTCTCTTCTTCTTTTTTAAATGTCAAAAGTAGGGTAAAAAGGGGGAATTTTGGGCTGATTTTAAAATTTGGCACATTTTCTTTAAAACTACTTTTAAATTAACTCTTTTACAAAACAGTCCTCTTTTTAAAATTGGAAGTCTTTTCTACATTATTTTCATAAACTGATTTAATTTTCAAAAAGTCATAGATGAAGTCATTTCTAGTTTACCATGCTTCGAATTTCTGAACACATTTTGCGTTAAAATCCCTAAATTACCCTCGAAACTCCTAGGCCCAATTTTAGAGTGTGACATCATTCATATTCGCACAATCACATTTATGTACAACCATCATCACATTCAAACATTTATAGGAATATTGAATTTCAAACACCTTAGGCAACATTCAAACGACTTAACAATGATTAATCAGCTTTAGGAACAATTTAAAACCATGCTTAGGGATCATTTAACAAATTTCCAAAGACAATCATGTAGGTATCGATAATCAATCGTATGTATAGATATTTACAAAGATAGGTACCGATACCAATAGGAAAATTGGTACCTTTTTAGCATTCTATTTTTCCTTAAATTTTAAAACCAAGCAAATTATCAATACAAAGCAAAACTATTTGTATTTTTACCTCGAGTATTGATACTCGTGAAAGGGTATCGATACCAAAATAAGCTACTATTTTCCTGCACATTTGTTACAACATGGAGGTATCGATATTGTTTCTCGAATATCAATACCTCTACACAAAACATCAAAAACACTACAAAACATGGCAAAAATTCATACTTAAACATCTTCCTATCCAATAGGCATAAACTAACATACCATCCAACATCAAAATAATCATAGTCATAGTCCAAAATAACATCTTAACCTTAATATAATTAAACTATAACAAACCAACAGAATAATGATTAACTTCTATCAAATCCTAATAGTCTATAATCATATCAAAACACTAAAGACATAAAAAACATAAACAACCAAAATTCTAGCCATATTGCCTTTATTCCCACCGTTCAAAGAATAATCAAAATGTCACCACTCAATTTACTAAGCCTAACTTGGATCACTTCCTTGGGACCGCACCGCTCACATCGTAACGCTAAATATCTGCAACGGTTTAGAATGGAGTGTGTGAGCTTAAACAAGCTCAGTGAATGTACAAAATTACCGAAAAGATGCACAATATCATACATTAAACGAAAGTCACAAAAGGCACATTCTTAACAATGTTTAACTATAGTGCCAAACTAACATATTTATGCATCACGTACTTATACATCTAACATTGTCATCACATATTTATACATGCATTATATTCCAAAATGGGCTCTATCACCACCTATTGGATACACGGATCTTTAACACACCAATGACTCAAGGAGTCGAACATATCCCAAAGGTGTAGCATTAATCTAACACTCCCCAACACACCAGCATATCCCAATGAATGGAGCTTAGCTCAGATTCCCTTATCTCTCCAAACTGCCCCAGGCCTCAATGCCCCAAAATCACAACACAAGGGTGAGTACTCACAAAATCCTATGGCATTTCAACTATATCCAACGGTCTCAAAAGATCACAAGGCCAAAGTATCCATAACAACACACATATTTACTTACTATTTTCTGTACATTTTCATCATTAACACAACATCATCACTATCACTTGGCATGTTTAGCATGCTCACAACTAAAACATTTCACAAGAGCTAACACAACATATATCACATATCGCATTACACATCATACTACTCAATCCGCAACACATAGTCACAATTTTTGCAAAATAAACGAGAGGAATAAGAAAGCTTACACTCAGAACTTAGGGTAGGGTTTTAGGCTACTCCGAAACTCTGATTAACACTATGAACCTTGTCTATGAGCAGGGATTCGAAACACTCACTGTTCACGCATTCACCTATTTGCCGAAAACTTAAAGAAACTTTTCCTTGCCTTTTGCCTTGCTCAAAGAAGGTCCTAACGATTCCGAAGCTTCACCAAAGTAAATCATACAATAAAAACAATTAATTTAAAGCTATAACCATACCTCAACAAGCAAAAATGCATGTCTAAGGTTAGTTCCTCATGGAACTAAAATTTTAGACTAGCAAACTCGAAACTCAAATATCTTAATCCTTACTCATTCTCATTGCTTAAAACCGATTCTAATCATCTAATTAATCATCTAAGAATAATTATCAACCTTCAAACCACCCAAAGCTGCTCATATTCATGGTTCCAAAAATTTCGACATCAATGGTCTTTTTTATAAAAACTCAACAAAACCTTCAAATCTTTTAACGAAACTTTAGAACGAGTTTCGAAACCATTTAGTCTCATCAAAACAGGTTGAAATTACATAAAAGTGATAGTTTAATTGGAAAACCTGGATTCCTCCATTAAAGATCCCAATTTCGGTTGAAACATGAATTTCTTTTTACAACCAATCAAAACTTGATTTAAAAAGCTAGAATATATCAAAACTTAATAAGGAAACAAAAATTTACTTCTATCGAGAAGAATAATGAACGAAATATTTAATTTAAAAAAATCTGTTTGGAAATCTAATGAGGAAATTGATAATGTTTTTGGGGGTTTTCTTAAAATTGGGAGAGATTTTAGAATTTGGGAGATGAGAAAATCACAAAGGTTAAGTCAATTGGAGTGCAAAGTAGGGGATTTAGGTTTAGGAGAATTTGTTTGTTGATTAACGATAATAAGGAGGAGAAGACGTGAATGGCTGGAATTTTGAAAGCCAAATTGCAAAAATTACGCAATTTGCCCTTTTGGTCACTCTTAATTTTTCCTATTTCCAAATTGGTCCTAAATCAATTAAAACTCATTCTTCCAATTTAAACATCAAAATTGATTTTTTTTTGAGCTAACTAATAAAATAAAAATCTAATTATGACACTCACATACTTAAATTACTCACTTTCGATCCTAATTTTTTA
>CM025152.1:12462724-12475782 GCA_013467495.1 Gossypium gossypioides
AACATAATAAAAACATAATCTGGACATCTTAAATTCATATAATTAAACAAGACACAATTAATTAAACTAAGTCTAATTAATTCGGTATGGACAAGACACATTAAAAACATGTAGTAAGACATATTTATAAGCTGTAGGAAATTAAATAGACTTAATAATATGTAAGAAAAACACAATTAACATGCATAATTAAATTCGTCCAGATTTGAACCAAGCAAACAACTAAAATTAATTGAGCTGTAATAAACTAATTTAGCTAACTCAAAATAATTATTTCAGCTACTATATTAATGTCTAATTGATATTGAGCTGAATCGTAAGTGTTTTAGCTGAAATTGAGCTGATTCGAGCTCATTGAGCTAAAATAGAATTTAATTCAGCTCGTAACAAAGTGCACAGAATGCTCATTGAGTTAGTCCAGGCTTCTTCGATGTGTCCAACCAAAATCTCGCCCCAAACTTTATCTACTAAGGCCAAAACAGCCTCCTTGAATTGTTTGGCTCGTGATCGGGTGATAGGACCTTGGGGCAGCTCTAAAGGTTCCTTGTTCGAGCTAGGTAGTACTTGATGCGTGGCCGTATCACTCGGTCCTTTATTAACGCTGTTATCTAGTTCATTATACAAAACAATTTTATTTAAAAGACCTTTTTATAAAAATAGAGGCCCAATACATAGTCTAAGTATTGTCAACCTGCCTCTGATACCACTAAATGTAACACCCTAAACTTAGCCTAAACGAAAAGGCCAAGTCTAGAACGTCACATTAACTTAACAGAACATAGTCATACTTAAAACAAGTTTTTCAATCCATAATTAAGCCATAAAATCATTTGTAATCTAAAACATAGTTGAATCTTTGAAACTTAAATACAAAATCAAATACATAAATTCACACACACACACACACATATAAATAAATTAGATAGATGATCGAGCCCTTCGTCCGCTGGCCTCTTAGTTCTGGCAGCTTAGAATTTAGCATAAACAAATTAGTCTATGCATGATAGTTGTCAGTTAGATTAATAACTCAAGATAGTTTTGGACACAAAACAGTCTTGATTCGTAGCAGATCAGTTACAAATGCAAATGTAATACAAATTCAGTAGCATATACAGATGCAATTTCCCACCTCAATCGCTACACACCATCTCTATCCACCCTACACACCAATAGTTATATATTACCCATCCATCCCTACACACCTCATAATGTCAGTACGACACATTGCAGTGTTTACAATCTCACTACCAGATCAGATATAATTATGGGTGGGTTAAACACCAAATCAGTACAGAACACTTTCTTCAAATCATAACTCCCACCCCATGTAGATGCAGAACATATGACAGATATATATAATTCAGATACAGATACAATCACACACTTTCAATATAACAAAGGGTCGATATCGTTAATATCTAGCTCATATCAGTATCCCAAGTCACAAATATTCACAATAAAATAGATCATGTAATTCATTCCAGTTCATACACATCCTGCGGACGGCTTACATTCGCCTCGCACATCAACTACGACCTTAACAAAATTTTAATTTCCAGGCTCACACACCCATGTGGGTGCCTGTTTGTCTCAAATCAGAAGTCAGTGAGTTACACAGCCTGGACACATGCCTGTATGGCTTGCCCATGTGACCCAAATCTAAATTCAATGAGTTACACGGCCTGGACACATGCTTGTGTGGCTTGCTCGTGTGACCCAAATCTAAAGTTAGTGTGTTACACAGCCTAGACACACGCCCATGTGTCAGCCCATGTGACCCTTGTACCTCATTTTCCAACACACGCCTGTGTGACCCAAATCTGGAGTCAGGAAGTTACACAGTCAACCACACGGCCTCCCCCACGGTCGTGTGGCTCACACTATGTAACAACCTATTTTTAGTAAAATCAGAATAGTGATTTTGGGACCACAAACCTGATGATTAAATTATTATTTTATGATTATTTTAATGTCTACGGTACGTTAGTAAGGTCGTATAAAAATTTCATTAAGAAATTTTGGCGCTTGTATCCTTAATTAGATTAAAAGGACTAAATCGTAAAAGGTGTAAATGTAAAGTTCTATAAGTTAAAGGTATCAATTAGCTATGAAAATTTAAATTAAGGTGATTTATATGGTAATTAGACCATAATTATTATTAGTGGACAAAGATGGGCATGAAATTGATGTTTTGTTTAGTTAATTAAAAAGGTTATTAAAGTAATTTGATAAATAATTGAAAATGTAGAAGAATTAAAAGATGAAAAGGTTTTCATCTTTCTTATTTCTTTCCTCCACGGCTAAAACACACCATTAAAGGGGGAAGATAAGTTCGGCTAGTTCATTCATTGCATGTAAGTATAATTTTGTCCCGTTTTTAATTATTTCTATGTTTTTGAAGTCGTAGCTTAATCTAGTTAGTCCAACGACTAATTTGCAAAACTGTTAAAGATTTAAGGTTTTTCCATGAGCATATTTCGTGATTCTTGAAGTTTAATAAAGATTATGAGTCCTTGTTGTTAAATAAATAAGTTTTGTAAAGGGATTTTTTTTATGAAATTGTAATTTAGGGACTTATTTATAATAGTAAAATTCCATGGTAAAATTGTGAAATGATGATTTGTATGAGTTGGTATAGGTCTCTAGCGTATTCGGCTAGCATGAAATGTGGATGAAATTGCTTAAATTTTAATTTACGAGCTTAAGGACTAAATTGTAAAGTTAAAATATTAGGAGGAAAACTATAATTTTGCAAAAGTATGAATTTTGGATTGAATTGAATAGTATGAGTATTAAATGGATTGAATTTGCTTATTTAGATCAAGATAAACCTCGTAAGGATCTAGATTGAGGAAAAGTTAAAGCCTTGGATTAGTTGATCTCGTTTTTACGTCTTTGTAATCGAGGTAAGTTTTTATGATTAATTAACGTTTTAATGTTATATTGAATTTTATATTCATGTATTATTTTTCATGAAATCAAATATGAAAATCCAATGATGTTCGACGATTATCGAGTCTCGTTTGAACCTTAGGAATACGTAGGATACAAATGACATGTCATTAAGGTTACCATGTTTTGGGTGCTGTTCTTGAATGTCTTATTGATGGCTAAGGTCTGGCATTTGTTGCGGATACTCAATAGCTTGTGTGAGCAACATCGCGTAGCTTACATTCCGACCGTCAACTTGTGTGAGCAGACTCATTTTACAGCTCAAGTGAGCAACGATGTAAAGGAAAAGGAAAGGTTACGACTATATGTTTAGCACACTTTGTGTGAGCTTTCTCACGTATCCGATGTTATTCTATATGGTTCAACAGGCATGAAAAGGAAAGGAACAATAAGTGTTCAAATAACTTATGATGTAAAACTATGAAAAGGATTGAAAAGGAAATGTTCAATGAAAGTACATCTGAGTTTATGAAAATGATGATGTTCATATACACATAGCTTACCTTATGCCAATTCAAGTGAATTATGAGTTGATGCACTAACATGTGTTGTTGGTGATGCTTAGGCTTATGCCAAACTTATGGTTGGATTGTATCATATTTAGTTTTAAGGTTATACATTGAAATGGTAAGTTATGTTCAAGTTTTACGAACTTACTAAGCATTATATGCTTACGTAGTTTCTTTACCTATGTTCTATAGATAATCAGAAGCTTAATCGGTTTAGAAGCTCGTCGGAGATCTATCCCACTATCCAGCGATTATATCGGTAGTTTTTTATGTTTTGGCCAAGGTTATAATGGCATGTATACGTGGACTTCTGTTTGATGTTAGTTGATAAGTTTGGCATGTATATGTTATTTTGGATGATGTACTTTTGGTACTTTGTTGGTGTGTGTTAATATGGCTAAGTTGATGCATGTTTCAATAGCCAAAGTGGTATGTGATGGAATAGTTGCAATGTGGTCAAGTTATGTTATGTTTTGTGATAGAAATGAGCTAGATGGGTATGAATGAAATATGGTCAATTATGCATATGTTTGGACATGTTTGATTGATTGTAATTGAGGTGCCTTGTATGGCATATTGGTTGTATGATAATGGTCTATTGAATTGGACAATTTATGCATATTTTGGTATGTTTTTGATGACTTGGTCATGGGTGCAAATTGCTTGTAGGTACACATTTGGGTTGGTGTTGGAAATGGCTTGATTTTGGCCAATTTCATGTCCACGCAGCCTGAGACACGAGCGTGTAACTCAGCCGTGTGTGACACATGGCCATGCGACACGACTGTGTGTCCCCTGTAGGTTTTAAGGCATACATGTCAAGCAGTTACACGACCTAGCACATAGTCTGGCACACGGGCGTGTGAGGCCATTTCGAGAGTTACACGGCCTGGCACACGAGTGTGTGGCTTGGCCGTGTGACCCAACTTCGAAAGTTACACAGGCACGGACACAGGTTGGGACACGGTCATGTGTCCCTATTTTGATTGTTACACTGCCTAAGACACAAGCATGTGTCTCAGCCATGTGAGTCACACAGCCTGCCTACACAGCAATGTGACCCCTGCAGTTCAAAATTTCTAACTTTTCATGAACTTTCTGATTAATTTCAATTTAGTCTCGAATTGTTTCTAAAGTGTTTTTAAGGCCTCGAAGGCTCGATTAAGGGACAATATGCATGTATATGAATGATTTGTGATATGTTTGTGTTTAGGTTTTGAAGTGTATGTTTTAAAGTTACATTCTTACGGTAATGCTCTGTAACTCTATTCCGGAAACGGATACGGGATATGGATGTTACACACATCCTGTACACACACTTGTGTAGCACCCTGTGTGCCATCGACAGTCCCATTTCTGACGAAGAAAAACACATAAAAGAAAGGGGTTTCGATACCCACCTCTTACACGATGCTGTAGAAGCACCCAATTGTAAATTCCAAGCCTAAAACAAGTTCCAAATATTCAATTCAACAACACATTCACAAAACAAGCAAGTAACGACAATCAAATTTCGTCGAAACCTTTGACTCTCTACACAAAACGGGTGAAAGTCTACTTACCGTGGATTCCCAATACACGTTCAGTTCCTAAGTAAAACGAGAGGTGTTAGGCGTCTCTTGTGTCTCCCCTAGTGCATCGGAACACAATGCACAACAAGATTATCAAACTTCAAGATTTTGAAGAATCCCCAATTCGCACAATAAAACAAATATAACAAAAACAATCAACTCAACTTACCTTAAAGCACACCGAAACAAGCAATAACGTAACCCGATGTAGCAATTACACAGGATGAACATGACAAAAAGAAAATTTTAAGAACGTAAGCAAACAAAAAAAACAAATTGGGAAGAAATGAAAAAAAAGAACGTCTAAATAACAGTAGAGGGAAAGAGCATTTAAAATTCAGTTTTACGGAAATGTGCAAAAATACAAATCCTTGTTACATACGCAAAGACTCGAACACGGAACCAGAGAATAGGCAGATGCTTAACCAGTGAACCAGCAGGCTCATTCTTGACACAAAAAGGCACAAAATTAAACTTAAATAAGGAATCCTAAGCTAAGGGTTCAAATAAAGAAATTAACAAATTCCAAAATTTGTTTGACTCAAACCTCAGATCTCAAGTGAGCAAACAGAAAACACAACCACAGAAGCAGACACATATTCATCGACACAACTTAGTAACAAAAACTCAAATTTTGAGGCGTTACATGTATCACATTACACATATAATCACATGGCATTCGAGCATATAACATAATACTCAAAAACATGTTTATAGATAAATTGACACTGAGCTATGAAACATAAAAGTGAGCTCTATCATCACTCATCGGATACATGGATCTCCAACGCACCACATAGACTCATAGAGTCAAACATATCCCAAAAGTTAAGCATAAAGCTAACACTCTCCTTATTTCCTCTTACATGTCCCATTGAATGGAGCTTAGCTTACATTTCCTTATCCCTCCAACATGTCCTAGGGCCTCAAAGCCCAAAATCACTATACATATAGGTGAGTACTCACAATCTTGTGGCATGCCAACTATATCCAACGGATTCAATATTACAAGGCCAAAATATTCAAAATCAAACAAATATCACTTACTGATTATCCGTGAACTGCACTTACTGATTATCCGTGAACTATCACTGCATATTTGCATTTTTAGTAAAACACTGCCACTAACATTTAACATATACATAACATGTACACATTTGCACTTTCACAACAGTTATCATAACCACATATCACATGTTGTAGCATCTTATTTCAATTCACATATTCACAAACACATAAGCACATAGTTCACAAGATAACATAGGTACGAGAAAGCTTACACTCAGAATTTAGAGTAGAGGTTTAAGCTACTACTAAATTCCCAAATAATGCATTGAATCATGTCCACAAGCAATTATTCCAAACATTCACCAATTACGCTTTCGTCGAAAAGCCAAAAACTCAAACTAGCTTTTCCTTACCTTTATCTCTACTCGCAGAAGGTCCTAACGAATCCGAAGCTTCAACATAATAATTCACACCACAATACATTAAAAAATCAGCTAATGACTCACCACAAGCAATCAAAAACATAAGCCTAAGCTATGTTCTCATGTAGCCGAAACATTTAACATAACCAACTTGAAATCAAAATATCTCGATCTACACTTAATCTTTTTGCCTAAAATGAGTTACATTCATCTAATTATTTACCTATGACTAATTCTCAACCTTTAAACTACAATAAAATACTCAATTCATAGTATCGATTTTTTCGACATGTTTTATGGCTATTTTCTGAAAGTTCATTAAAACTTAAGAAATCTTTAACGAAACTTCAAAATAAGTTTAGAAACTTCTTAATCATGTTAAAACTAATTGAAAAACACTTTGAAACCTCATTTTTACTCAAAATCTTGAAATCCACTATTAACGAGCTAATTATTGGCTTTTATTCAAAACATTCGATTTAATAGCTAAAAACTTGGTTTTAAAGACCAAATAACATTTAAAACTAATAGGAAGATGAATCATTACCTTAGTTGACGAAAAACCGAACGTTTGATCAAAAATCCAAAAAATCCGAAAGCTTAACAATGGAGAAAACTATGGTGTTTTTGGGTGTTTTTCTTAACTTCTATGGAGATTTATAACTAAAGCGATGATAGAATTCAAAAGGAATTAGGATTTGGATTTCAAAATTGACTCGGAGAGTTGGGAGAAGTATGGACGGCACAAGTATGAGAGGAGAAGAAGACTAAGGTGAAAATAAAACTATAAATGGGGTTTTTAGGTTGGATTTTAAAAATTGGTCTAATTACCTCTTAAAAACTCTAAGTTTTGACTCTTTTACAAATCAGTTCTTTTTTTCAAAATTATAGGTATTTAAAACTCATTTTCAAAAATTAATTTAATCTTCTAAAAACCATAGTCGAAAACATTACTAATAAACCATGTCACAAAATTCCAAACACTCAAAGGCTAAAATTCCTAAATTACCCTTAAAACTCCTAAGCCCTATTTTGAGGTGTTACACAAGAACTATTAGCTAAGGTTCAAAGGCTTAATGTTGAACAATGTATTTGCTAGGATTCTCAAAATTGATGGAGGAGGTTTTTATTGGATGAAAACCAATTACATTGGAAGGTAGAGCCAATTAGATCGGATATGTTCACCAACTTAGTCAACAATTAAGAGTTGTGATACAACAAATCCAACATCCATTATCGAAGATTATGTAGTGCTTAGCCTCTTAAGCAACTGATAAGGATGTGTCATTTAGTCGGTCTATATAATGCTACAATGCTTGTGATTGTAAAAAAAAAATTACTCAAAACAACAAATTTGCATAAATAATAATAATAATTTAAACAAATGAGTAATTAATTATTTAGCTGGGATTTTCTTAGATATAATGTTCTGAAGAGGAAACAAACTGATCCAACTAAGATTTTGTTCCATGTATAAAGGAATCCATATGCTTTAGAATTTGCAAAATAATACAGAGAATTAAATACAAAGAATTCTAACTTATTGAGAAAATCCTTACATGTTAATTTCTTACGACAAATTAGGAGAAAATAATTCATCTTCGCTCAAAGTTGAGACGCTTGATAAAAAATACAAAAAGTGATGAATAAATTAAGGGATAAGAAGAGAGAACAACTGCGGAAAGCATAATGTGATGATTGCCAAACCCAAAATATTGGTCTAGCAGTTTAGCTATTGTTGTAGTTTGAGTATATACCACAATTTCATCATTTACATCTCCATATTGTGAAGTCAGCAACACATCCAAAGTCCAAGATGTGGGAACTAAATAATACATCCAGATCCACCAGCCAGGTATTTTCTACATAAACAACAACAAAATTATTATGTTATTTACATTTTTCTTTTCCTTTATATTCAAGAATATGAGCTAAGATTTACCTTTTACACACGTTTAAACCCAAACTTAATACTTATTAACGATTAGGTGGAAAACAAAAAAAATATGAACAAATTGGAAGTCTAAATGTTACACAGTATGTTGGAATATTACATAACCACATTCAGAGTAAGATTAATGTTAGTAACAGCAAATTTAATATATATTTCTTTAGGAGAAGAAGGATGAAGAGTAATGAGATGCAAACAACTTACCGGTTTGGGAAGCAAAAAGCCAGAGAAAAGATTAAACAATGGATAGAAAAAGGAGGTTAAAGCTCCAGCTATTGCGACATTGGGTGTCAAAGCGACAAGAAGCATCCCTAAATAGTTGAAGCCCAGCAGTGTAGAGAAGATGGCATAAAAGTACCAAAACACCTTATATGTTGTCACATAGTACCCTATCATACTATATGTGAGTATCACAAACACTACAGCTTGTGTAAATAGATATGGTATCTCAATCAACACCTGCAATTCATTCATATTACTTTTACATGTTATAACTGTGTTTACTGTATTATAATATTTATTAAGTTCATGTGTTTTTATGTTACCTGTGCAAGGGTATAACACCAGGAACAGTACATCCCTGCGAATCTTTCTCGATACATAATGATTCTCTCAGTTGCCACAAATGGTTGAACAGCTGAACCACTGTTGCATCCGAGGAATATCACAGCACCATACATTGAACCAAAAATGTTGAATAAACTCTGTTGGTTGTTTCTGTAATGAATAGAAGATTATCAAAATGTATCACCAGAACTGCTGCCTATAATAATAATGATTCCTATACAAATTTAACTACACTAACATTTTCGTTCCTTGGTTCCAGAACAGTAGGCCCAAGATCAAAGAGACTGAGATAGTGAAAAAGAAACGCATCAAGTTATAGGAAGGAGTTCTCCAATAAGATAAATGGAGTTTCCATAGGCAACTTTTGATCTGTCCCCAGTAGTTTTGAGCAAATTGGGTTGGAAAATGCACTTCTCTTGAACCTGGACCTGGAGCTGGATTACTCAATTGCCTTACAAGCTCTATGTTGTTCCTACCAGGGAAAAGAATGGTTCATTCGCACCTTTATAAATATCCACTAATACTACTCTCAACTATATTTAAGCATCCCGGCTACCTGTTAACAATCCGTATAGTATATTCGAGTTGTGCTCCTGTTCTTGTACTCATGTTGTTTTTATGTAATATTTTTGTTATTTTTCTAGTGTTATGTACAAAATTATCAGGTCCAGGGATATGCAATTAATTGAAAAAGAAAATAATGCTTTTAAGTTATGACTAGAGCCAGCAATGGAACCAAACAACTGGGAATAGGAAAACTTGTAAACTGAATCCATCACCACAATATGAACATTAGAAGGTCTAGACAAAAACATGTATCTAAAGAAGAAATCACTGGCTCCTGGTTCAACTTTAGAAAACACAAGAATTACTATGTTCTAATTTAACTTACTCATATAAGGCAGAATTCTTGTAAATTTCGGCAAAGTCGATCCCAAGTTCTCTTTCTGCTGAAGCTGAAGCAACCTCTAGAATCCATGTCGCCGGGTTGCAATTATCTTTGATCTTGGGCACCCCAGGTATATTCTATCATGAAGAATAGAAGGCGGCAGTTTATGAAGGAAGCAATAAGTTTGGTACATTTATCAGATAATGAAAGAAGCAAAAGTGGGCAACTAACCTCAAAATATTCTGTAACCTTACTTGAATGTGGTCCTATTGGCCCATAGTAGATCACACTCCCACCAGGTTTTAGAAAAATCAACTGAGCATTAAAAGAGAGTATAGGATTCTTTTATTCAACTTTTTCATGATGGCAAGGAAATATAATGGTCCAAATAACTCTAGCCTAAGAAATGGATTTTTCACCTCATCGAATGATTCAAATATGTCATTGCTCGGTTGGTGGATCGTGCAAACAATTGTTCTACCTGTATCAGCTACATTCTTCACCGCACGCATGACAATGGCAGCAGCTCTTGTAGCCAAACCTGTGGTAGGTTCATCCATGAATATTATAGAAGGATTAGCAACGAGTTCCACAGCTATTGTAAGTCGTTTTCGTTGCTCCGTTGATAGACCTCTAAGACCAGGTGTGCCAACTAAAGCATCCTTGACTCCACCAAGTTCAATGGTCTCAATAACTTCTTGCACAAATTCCTGCGGAATCCATTAAACCAGCAGATTTAAGACAAATTACCATGAATTTTGATAGAAAAGAATCAGCATTTCTACATCTTTGAGGACTTACAGTTTTAGTTTTTGAATCAATACAAGCAGGAAGGCGCAGCCAAGCAGAAAAAATCAAAGATTCCTTCACTGTGATTTGAGGAGAATGTACATCATTTTGCTCACAATAACCTGATATCCTAACAAATGTTTCTTGAACCTTAGGGTAACCGTTAACTCTGATTTCGCCTTCTATGCATCCTATTGTTTTTCTCCCTGCAAGAACATCAAGAAGAGTAGTTTTCCCAGCTCCAGTAGCCCCCATCAGTGCTGTTAGAACACCAGGCCTAGCTGCTCCGGTGATATCTGAAAGTATTTTGAGTTTTCTCTGGGCATACCCTCCTTTTCTCATTTCCTAAGAACATAGTCAAACAATGCGCCAATAATAGCGGGCATAACTCCAATTTTACAAATATATATATAACTTTTAGCCCTTCTTTTAGTTTCTCCCTTTTTTTTAAGTCTTAAATTTATATTTTATCAATCCATCCCTGGATGGAAAAAACTAACATTAATTAATTTTGCTACTATGATGTATGCATTGTCACGTGGATGACATTTTAATATTTAATTTTTTTTTTAAAATTTTAAAATTAAAACTCATTAAAATTAATAAAAAAATATTTTTAATTTAAAAAAAAAATATTAACATACCATCTCATGGCAATACGGAATCAACTTTTTCATTCATTTTATGATGATGTGATAAAAAAAATACAATTTAAAAGTTAAAAAGATATTAAAAAATTAAAGAGGACAAAAAACCATAATGATATCAATAGTATTGTGTTATCCAATGGCTCATGAATATACATAATATAAGTAAAACACGAAATCTGTGTTAAACATAAACACATGTTAACACAAATTCTCAAACATGATATTCTGTTCACAGTGAGCATTACGATTCTTAACAAAATAAAATTTGTATAGATATCATAAAACATGACAAAAAAGCAAGGCATACATGGATTAAGAAGTCATGTCAGGGTTAATGAAGTCTTCCCAAATTGGTTCTCTATAGTTATGTTGCATAAGGAAAAGATGGCGTGATTACCTGAGGTGTGTCAATACAGTATTGGACATTCTGAAATGTTAATGTTGAGGGATCGAAAGGTAATACCATTCTCCCTGTGAAGGCAGACATGAATAATAGTTCAAACAAAAAGCAGTGATTTTAGGAAATGAAGAAAAAAGAATGAACCTTTACTAGATTCTTCCTTTTTAGACACATCTTCCTTATCTGAACCATTGAGAGAATCCCCTTTCCTTATTGTGGAAAGCTTTTCATGAGAAATGACAACTCGAGAAGATCCAGGGGCTGAATGAGTTTAAACGAGTGAAAAATGAGTAACCATGTGTTTCTCTTCTCTGGAAAACAATGAAGCAAAAGAATGGAGCTTACGATTCAAGAAACTTAAGGCCAAAGTAAATCCAATGTTCCACACTAAAGCAAAACCAAGTAATACGGCAATTGAAATCCAGAAAAAATAATCTTCAAAGTCAAATCCATGGCTTTTTAGTATTTCTTGGCCTAATGTAGAGTTTGTTTCCTGGACCTGCAAAATAAGCAAAGAATGAATTTGTTTTACTTGGCTATGAGGGATGAGGAAAATGAATTAAGTTGACTTCTAGCTTTCATAGGATCTCCATTTGTTTGTGTTAAGATACATCATGCATGTCATGTTGAGTACAAAGGAAACTTAAAACATGATCTCAAAAGCTTGTTTTTAAGGCACATTTTAAGGACAAATGTGAGACTTCTGACTCCCATCTGGACAAATACTGAGCAAAATGGGGATTTCCATGCGGGTAAGGAATCTATCTCTGCATTCATCACCTATCAGAAGGCTTCACTAGTTTGGAAGTTTCCTAGAAACATATATCTGGACAGGCTACATGGTTTCCTTTACAATCCCTAAGCATTTGCTGGTGGCTTGAATGGCCATCCAAGATAGACTGCATACCAAGAACAGACTGATTTCATGGGATATGGGAGTTGATGGTAGATGTGGGCTATGTCAGGACCAGCAGGAAACCAGAAACGAGCTATGTCAGTACTCAGTACTCGGTTGTTATCAGCTTTTACTACCAAAGCGCTTTGTATAGAAAATTGGACCTATCCTAGTGTCATTAAATTGTTATTAAACTGTTTCATGGATTAATTTTAACCTTTATATTTTTATCAATTTGATGTTTATTCTTTTTTAATTAAATCTGATAATTAATATTTTAAAAGGAATTAAATTATTTTTTATTTAACGAACATGTTAGTTAAAACATTAAATTTTTAACAATGTTAGCGTGACAAACACATGGCAATTCATATGTACTTCATATTGACATGACACTGGTTGTCTTATATGGCACATCAACAAATAATTTAAAATTTATAAAAATATTCAAAAAT
>CM025152.1:12511292-12523680 GCA_013467495.1 Gossypium gossypioides
GTAATTTACCCATTAAGGCCATCCAAATATAATTCTTTAATCAATTAACACCTTTAAACTAATAGCGATCTCAACTTTTATGATTTAGTGCTTTTTGCTTAATTACCTATCAAAACATTAAAATTTCTTAACGAAACTTAATACAACCTTAGTAACACTTCTTAAATATTTATAAAAATATTTACGGATTGGTTTATAGAAACGAGATCCCGATATCTTATTTTTAAAAACCACTTGACTTTAGGGTTTTACCACTTGAACTTAATAAATCATTCATATAACATAAATTACCATATCAAAAACTATTTTAAAATCATATTTGACTTTTAAATATTAAATAATAATATTTACGAACTTACTCGGTGGATTTGTGGCCCCGAAACCACTGTTTTCGACACTACTGTTTTCAACACCACTAAAAAATGGGCCTTTTACAGGTATTTTTGGTTTGATCAACTAAGCTAACAATTGGTATCATAGTTAGTCTCTAATAGACAGTCCAACAACCAAGAGAAAATGCTTGATGTAGCTCAACTTTCGTCTATTCAAACCACATAAGATGACGTCTACTTCCGGCTCCATTTTTCTTGGTGAGTCTCAATTCATTTCTAAACCTCCTTACTTCAGTGGTGCTAATTATTCTTATTAGAATACTAGAATAATGTTGTTTGTTCAAGCCAATGATCTCGCCATATGGGACATCATCATGGATGGTCCATCGATACCTCTCAGGCAAGAGGGAGAGCTCTTAGTTCCAAAAAGCAAGAAGGAATGGAACGAGGAAGATGAGAGAAGCATACAACACAACGCCAAGGCCATGCACACTCTATTTTGTGCACTTGGTCCAAAAGAATATAGTAGGGTATCAACATGTTCCAATGCCAAGGAACTTTGGGACAAATTGGAGGTCACTCATGAGGGTACAAACCAAGTCAAGAAATCGAAGGTGGGAATTCTTACCCCCAATTATGAGATGTTCATTATGGAACCCGAGGAGGACATCAAAGTTATGTCTGATAAATTCACCATAATCATCAATGAGCTCAAATCCTATGGGAATACCTATCATAATGAAGAAGTAGTGCAAAAAATGCTTAGAAGCTTGTCGATGTCTTGGGATGCCAAAGTTATAAACATAGAGGAAGCAAATAATTTGGAGACTATTTCATTCGATGAGTTAATTGGTTCTTTGCTCACTCATGAAATGAGACTCAAAAGATGGAATAAAGAAGAAGAAAAAGTTGAAAAGAAGGCTGGTATTACCCTCAAATCCACAATAGTAGAAGGTGATTCTAGTAACGATGTGGATGAGGATTAAAAGATGGCAATGTTTGCTAGACGATTCAAGAGGTTTATGAGATCCAATTGAGGTAAAATGTTTCAAGCGAAAGGACTCAAACTTGAATCTTTCAAGGAAAGGAACCAACAATATGCTATGAATGCAAGAAACCGGGATACATCAAGTTTGATTTTCCCCAATGGAAGAAGACGAAGAAGGGATCAAGTAAACTAAAACTCAAGGCTCATGTTGCTACTTGGAGTGATGAGGATTCATCCGATAATAATGATTAAGAAGTAGCCATTCTTTGCCTTATGACCATCGATGAACCAAAGGTAAATTCTAACTCATCTATTTCAATTTCCTATTACTTTGATGAGTTAAAGATTCTTATGATAAACTAAGCTTGGAGTTTAAAACTATGGTTTCAAAATATAAGAAAACTATTTCAAATTTAAAAGATGAAAATAGTTCATTCTCCAAGGCCAATCATAAACTTGAAAGTAAAATTCATGATATGCAAACAATCATAAATGATTTTGAGAAAAAGAACCAAGACTTGCATAATTTGCTTTCAAAGGTTCATGATTATCATAAAAAGCAACTTGAGTTGCTTAAGAGTGAAAAAGCTCACTCTAACAAAGTTTTACCAAAAAGATTTTTAAGAGGAGAAAGTTCAAAACCAAAATTTTTCAAAACTAGCTTTAATTTCTATAAACATAGAGGTCCCCAAATTTTTTACAAAGGAAAAATTAATAAAAGTGTATGAGTCCCTAAAGGACTCTTAAACACTTAAGATAAAGACATCCTTTCAAAATGGATACTCAGAGGGACTAAATTATAGGAACTAATGCTTATGAACCCAAAAGAATTTGGGTACCAAAACTCAAAGTTTAATTCTATGTTTGTAGGAAAGGGAACATTGCTTCAAGGTGGATGATTCATTAAAAAACTCATGGTACCTTAATAGTGGATGCTCAAAGCACATGATTGATAACGAGAGCCACTTCATCAATTTGAAGCCAAAAAATAGAGGAGTAGTTACATTTGGAGACAAATCTAAAGGACAAGTAGAAGGAATCGACTCTATTGGTACAAGCTCTTCAATTCTTATTGAAAATGTTCTCTATGTCAACGGTCTTAAGCGTAATTTACTTAGTATTAGCCAATTGTGTGATAGTGGTCTCAATGTCCTTTTTGAGTCTAATGGATGTAAAATAGTTGAAATTATGTCTAATAAGATTATGCTTGTAGGACATAGGATAAGAAATATATATATGGTGCATTTAGATGATTTGCATGATTCACTCATATGCCTTGCTGCTAAAAATGAAAATAATTCTTTGTTATGGCATAGAAAACTAAGACATGCTAGCATGAGCGTATTGCATAAACTATCTAAAATGACTTAGAGGATTGCTTAAAATTGATTTTGACTTAAATAAGTTTGTGATGCATATATTAAAGGTAAACATAGAAGAGTATCTTTTAAACCTATTAATGATGTATCAACTAGTAGAGTTCTTCAACTAATTCACATAGACTTAGTTGGTCTTATTAGGGAACTAGCTTAGGTGGAAAACAATATGCGTTTGTGCTTGTTGATGATTATTATAGGTTTACTTGGGGTTATTTTCTTAAGTACTAAAGATGAAGCTTTAGAAAAATTCTTCACATTTTCAAAAATGAATCAAAATAAAAAAGGTTACTCTGTCACAAGTGTTAAAAGTAACCATGGAACTGAATTTCAAAATATTGGTTTTGAAATTTTTTGCAACTCAAATGGAATTAGCCATAATTTTTTTGCACCTATAATCCCTTAAAAAAATGGAATTTTTGAAAGGAAAAATAGAACCTTAGAAGAAATGGCTAGAACCATGCTTTGTGAAAATAATTTACCAAAATATTTTTGGGCAGAAGCCACAAACACCACATTCTATATTGTTAATAGAGTAATGATTAGGTCAATTTTAAATAAAACTCCATATGAACTTTTCAAAAATAAAAATCCTAACATTAGCTATTTTCATCCTTTTGCATACAAGTGTTTTGTTTTAAACAATGATAAAGATAATCTTGTAAATTTGATGTAAAAAGTGATAAAGTAATTTTTCTTGGTTAGTTTTTAAATCCTAAAGCTTTTAGAGTGTTTAAGAAAATAAATTTAGTAGTAGAAAAGTCTATACATGTTTTTGATGATTCTAACTTTCCTCCTAGAAATGATTCTTGTATTGATGATGATGATGATGATGTAGAAAATTTTCAAAATAATGATAAATTTGATCATTCATCAAATGAAAAAATTCAAGAACAAACACAAGATGTTCTAAAGGAGCTTACAATAGAGGAGAGGGAAGTCACTCATCCAAGAGAGTTTGGCTATGTGAAGGATGGCAAGATTTTATGAGATCCATCCAAAGGGGTAACTACTAGATCTTCTCTTAGAAATACTTGTAATTATGTTGCATTTATCTTAATGCATTAAGCCTAAAAATATCAAAGAAGCATTAAATGATGAATATTGGATATTAGCTATGCAAGAAGAGTTAAATCAATTTAAGAGAAGTAAAGTATGGACCCTAGTTAAAAGACCTTGTGATAAATCTACTATAGTTACTAAATGTGTTTTTAGGAACAAGCTAGATGAGAGTAGTAACATAGTGAGGAACAAGGCTAGACTTGTTTCTCAAGGTTACACTCAAAAGGAAGGAATAGATTATGATGAAAATTATGCTCCAGTAGCTAGGATGGAAGCCATTAAAATACTTTTAACTTTTGCACGCTTTAATGATTTTAAATTATATCAAATGAATGTTAAAAGTACTTTTCTAAATGGTTTTATAAATGAAAAAGTGTATGTTGAACAACCACCCGCTTTTGAAGATTCAAAATTACCAAATCATGTTTTCAAACTTTCAAAAGCTTTATATGGTTTAAAACAAGCTACTAGAGCTTGGTACTAAAGATTATTAAATTTTTTCATTGAAAAAGATTTTTGTAAAGGGAAGGTTGACACAACACTTTTTATTAAAAGAAAAGACAAATATTTATTCGTAGTTCAAATAGATGTTGATGATATAATTTTTGGTTCTACTAATGATCTTTTTTGTCAAGAATTCTCTAAGCTAATGAAAGGTGAAATTGAGATATGCATGATGGGAGAACTAAGTTTTTTTTGGACTCTAAATCAAGCAAAAAAAGGATGACATCTTCATTAATCTAGCTAAATACACAAAGGAAATGCTCAAGAAGTTTGGGATGGACACTCTCAAGCACAAGCTACTCCTATAAGCTCTTCTACAAAGCTTGACAAATATGATGAAGGTAAATGTGTTGACTTAAAGTTATATAGGTCTATGATTGGGTTTTTTCTTTATCTTACCATAGACTCGATATCATGTTTAGTGTTTACTTGTGTGCTAGATTTCAATCATGTCCTAAAGAATCACATTTACAAGCCCTTAAGAGAATCTTTAGATACCTTAGAGACACTTCTAATTTAGGTCTTCAGTATCCTAGAGACTCATCATTTACCTTGTATGCATTCTTGGATTTGGATTTTGGAGGATGCAAATTAGATAGGAAAAACACCTCCAATACTTGTGAATTCCTAGGCAACATGCTAATATCATGGTTTTCAAAGAAACAAAATAATGTTGCATTGTCCATCTCCGAAGCGGAATATGTTTATGATAGTAGTTTTTGTGCTCAATTTTTTCGAATGAAACAACTTATGGACTATTGAATTGATGTAGATACCATTGCCATCAAGTGTGACAATACTAGTGTTATTTGTCTCACAAAAAATCCCATCCAACATTATAGAACTAAGCATATTGTGATTAGACATAATTTCATTAGAGATCATGTCCAAAAAAGAGAAATAGTTCTAAAGTATGTAGACACCTTCAATCAATTAGAAAATATTTTTATAAAACTATTAGACAAAGAAAATTTTTGGACACTTAGGGGAGATTTAGGTATTACTACCTTGCCTTAATTTTGTGTTCAAATGAATTTTTGTACTTTATTATTTTCAAAATGATTTATGACTTAAAGTTTGTTGCAAAAGTATTTATGCATGTTTTATATGGCTCTTGTATGCTATTAGTTATGGGGAGTTGTCTTTGCATCATTGGTCTATTTTTACTCATTTGATCTAGTTTGCATGATTGTTAAACGCCTTTGTTTATGCTAAATTAAATTTTATTGAGTGATTAATATTCAATTTTTGCATACCTTACCCCTATGTTTCATATGCATTATACTCAAATTTAGCATAGTCAAGCATATGAATTCATTAGAAATTGTTGTTAAGTCATTCTAAGTTAGTTTAGAACTTGTTAAAACTTAAAATCCATGTTGGGAAAATTTTCTGTTGTTTGAAAAATAGTTTCAGCATTTGGTATCGATACCGATACTATTTTATCGATACTTTTTGACAAATATTGATACTCATTTAAAAAGTGTTGATACATGTGAGATTTTAAAGGTATCTGCAGCATGTTTTTCAACAAATTAACCCAAACCCTAATTTTTTTTAAAAACCCCTCTCAACACCTTTCTTCAAAATCTTCATCTTTTCTGCAAGATCTTGACACAAATCACCCAACATTATCATTTTCCACAAGGATTCTTCAAGTTCTCGAATTTCACAATTTCAAAGAAATTTCCAAGGTAAAATTTTCTATTTTTTCATTACAAAATTTGTTGGATTTTTATTAAAATGTTGGATAGAAATTTTGTTTTGGGTTGATTTGGAATATATATTTTTGTTTTCATGCAAGAGATTGCCTAATTTTAACCAAACTCTTATGATTTTTCTTTAAACCTTTTGCCCTCAAAGTGTTTGATAAAATTCCCCGACCAAACTTTTAAGTGCTAATAGGGTTTTTATTGTCTAGTTAGTTAGAATGTTTGTTAGGGAACGTCCTCATTTTGGTCCTATGTCATCATCTAGTGGTGAACCCAATTCTTTCGATGATTGTTTTAGAGATAACAATGATTCTTACTGGTTTAATCAATATTTTTTTAAAATGAAAAGTTAATATTTCTCGCACCCTTGATATCAACTTTTTTGGAAAAATTAGTTTTTTGTTTCTTGAAACTTTAACCAAATGGCAGTGGATCAACATTTTTAAAATTCGTTCACGAACTCATGCTAATCTTGTTTAAGCATTTTATTCAAACGCTAGACTCGGACATGATGAATCTAGTGAGACTGTGGTTGTTGGTAATTCTTTTCTTTTGAACACTCTTATTCATCTCACTTTAGAAAAATTTGGTGAAGTTTTGAAACTTCCTCTCGAGGGTGAGTCAAATGAGAAAGGCCCTTATAATCTAGGCTTAAACGTTTGACGCTTGTTTGCATCTGAGCTAAATGTCCATGATCATATTTTTCATTTTATAATTACATGGATATTACGTTCTATTTCCAAACATGTCATTCTTAGATCTATCAAATATTGGTGGATTGATTCTCTTCATAGCAATAGGCGTTCAGATCTTGTTTTAATCTTATTTAACGACATTACCAAAAGCATTGGCCAGAAGCTCGAAAGTAAGCTCTCTCTGTCTTTTGGTATGTTCTTGTCATATATTTTTTAATTTCTTAACATCCATACAAATGTCGAACCTCCATTGGCTGTTAAATACGAACCCATTAGCTTTTCTACCATTCATAGAGTTGGTTTTAAAATGAATCCTATTACCAAAAATTGGGTTAAAGATGTCCACCATGTCCCACAAGATGACTATGATGAAGAACTTAAAGAAGATCATCATTGCATTCTTTCGATCTAGCAAGACCCTCTACCGACTTCTTCCTCCAGTCAACCATCTACTCTGTCTCTCTCCGGCTTCATGTCTGCCACCATCCTTAGTGTCATTATTTTCTTAACTGAGGAGTTTAAAGGTTTTCGTACTCGAGTAAATGATGCATTTGAGCGTGTTAATAAAAATGTTAGTGGTCTAGACTGTAAGATGCCTAGGATAGAGGAAAATATTGCATTTCTAATGTCTCAATTCCCTCCTCCTCCTCCACCTCAAGAAGACTAGGATGCATAAATATTTCATTTTCTCATGCATTTCACTCATTTTCATTGCACATGTCCTATCTCTATGTTAAAACTTAATGTTTATTTTGGTATCTTATTTGTAGATGCTTGATGGTTTATTTTGGTACCTTACTATTAGTTCTTTGGTTGTCAAATTATTTTTTTGGACTAGCAATATATCTCTCTTAAGCTTTATTTGTTGATTTTTTATATAACAAAAAAGGGGAGAAGAGAAAGGTAAATTATTGGTATTTGATTGATTTTCTTTATGATTAATCTTTTAATGCCAACATGAAGTGACCATTTTATTTATAACTAATCCTTGTTTCAAAATCAAGTCATTGATTCAAATTGAACTTAAAAAAGGGGGAGTAACAAACTCAAAAACAAATTTACCAAATTGTTTTGTTATATCAAAAAAAGGGGGAGATTATTGAACTATCTTTATTTTATAAATTATTTTGAAATAACAAACAAAAATATCTTTCAATAAAAATTTGTTTTTGAATAAAGAATTCAAAGCATAAATAATATTTCAAAACTTCCAAACATCTTAGAAAATGCTTTGAAATACTTAGAATGCTTTTGACAAATTTTTGAAAACGAATTTAAACTTTTGAACTTAATTAAAACTATTCCAAATAAATTGCAAAACTACACACTACATGCAGTATTGATATTTTCAAAAATGTATCGATACTTGTGCAATTTTTATCGGTACCTTATTAATTATCGATACAAAAACTGCTCTCTGTTTTTGAATAAAAAATTGAACACAAACAATAAGTATTGATACCTTTAAAATGTTATCGATACCAAAATTTTATATCCATACTGATTTTGTATTCTGTTTTTCATTTTTCTTTAAAAAATAACAAAAGTATCAATACCCATTAGAATATATTGATACCTTTTACCATGTATCGATAAATCATTTTTGGTATCATTGGAAACTAACTTTAAAGGTCACTGAATCAAACATTAAACGCTACTGGTATCGATACTTGTACAAAAAGTATTAATACTTTATGTTGCAAGTGAATTTAATGATTTGATACAAGTGAATTTAATGATTTGATATTTTCATCCCCAACACTCTATTTATTTTCTCAACAACCACAACAATTGGAAATGAATTAGAGGGTATAAATACTAGCTTCTAAAGGTCCTACAACAATAAGAAAGAATATTTAAGCTTAAAGATCAATCAAAACAACCTTTGTGCCATATATTTCCATACCTTTCCTTCAAACACTTGTGAGCTTTTTTTGCATTCTTTTGCTAAACTGTTTTTCATTATAATTGAGCATAATTTGCAAACACATCAATCTTGTAAGGATTATTTCTTTATTTGCTTCTTTGTATCTATTTGAGAGGAGTTGTGTCTTAAGATTTTGAACCTTTGAAGAAAACATCGTACCTATAAATGTCGCAGCGGAAGAATGACTAAATCGTACTTGTTGATTTATAAATCGTAATATAATACATATCATATTTTATTGAATAAGTGAACAAATAGATGTAAGTTTCGTAAAAATGTATTCTTGAGTTTCAAATGATAATATTGGATTTATTTTGTCATTTAGTTGAAAATCTAGTTTTTCTTAGAAAATTGATAAACCATTTTAAATAATAGTTTTAAAAACCAACTCATGCAAAAAATCCAAAAATCCAAAATCCAAATAATTGTCCCATGCCATAGTCCGCAATAATACGTAAATAGTCCCAAATTATCGAATGGTAAAGTGTAAAAATTTATACTTAAAATATATCTGAGTGCATCTTCGTAAGCTGTGCCTATGTCCTAACCTCGATTATTATATGAAAAGTCAGAAAATTAAAGGGGTGAGCTTTTAAAGCCTAGTGTGAGCTTAATTGGTTAAGCAACAGATTTTAAGACCTAAAATTTATAAGTATCAGATCATATATATATCATCACAAATTCACATATAGCAGTACACATAACGATGATATCGATGGAAAGCTTTTTCAAAAATAGTATAGATTTTCATAAAACATTCCTACCCAACTCTGCTACACACCATAAATGAGTTCCCCAGAATTCGTCCATCTAATAACACACCAGTAGTGTGGACAAGCCACCAAATAATGCAGACAAGCTACCAGATAGAGCATATTGTGGTCAAGCCACTAGAATTTACAGACATACTACCAGAAAATATGGTTAAACCACTAGAATATGTAGATTATTAAACTATCAGAATCTCCCAAATTTCGAGATAATCCCAACCCCATGCATGTGATATGACATACAGAAAATAGATTTTTCAGTAGGCATACTTTACATGCAAATCAGTCTTTTATTACGAATCGGTTCAGTGGGCATGCTTAACATGCAAATCGGATTATCATCAACAAAAATAGTGCCACAGTTATTTCATGGTTATCAAGTAATGCCATATAGTCACAATACATGAGTATCAAGAAATAAACATGATATCTCATTTAACAGTAAAACATAAAATCACATTCATAACACCACAGATTTGATAGTTTAGAATCACTTACTTGGAATACTCCATTTTAGCAGATTTATCAATCTTTTTGAATACTTAGTGTATTCTCATATTTTCACGTTTTTGAATTCTTATAAGATTATTTAACATTAATACATATATTTTACTTAAAAAAATCTCACTTTTTTTATAGTAAATTAAACCCACACCTGGATTTGTATGTTCTAACAATACCGATTCCATTTCCAAACTCTAAGGAAGGAGATCTGTCCTTGAATCCTTTAGATTTGATAAAATCAATACCGTATCAGAATATTAATACATTCATGTAGGTCCATCATTGTTGATTAAGCGAGATGTCTTACCTAATCAATCATCCAAGTATACACACACTTCTTATAGTAAGGATGCATATATAAGCGATTTCGAATGGGACTCTTCACAAATGTGTGAAAAATAAAATTGGATTCAGCCTAAATAGATGGAAAGGAAAATATTGTTATTAAAGAATTTACCAATTACTTACATAAGTTCGAGAGAATAGGAGGCTCAATGATTCCTACAGTAGTTCGATTGGAGAGGAGGATTCATGACTTACAAAGTACAATAAAAAAATAAAAAAAATGATGGTGGATTAGTAAAAAGATGTTAATAAATCCTTTATAATCAAAATATAAGTGTCTAAATGAATGGAAATTCAATTATGAATAGGAGGAGGAGGAGGAGAGGAAGGGAAATAGAGAAAATTGATAGAGAATGACAACTACAGCACGGCTTTCGTGCGGCAGAGTGATGGCGGTGTCGACGGTGGAGGTTCGACAGTGGTGTGGTGGTGATGAGGTGGAAGAAAATGGAAAAAAAAAGGGGTGGTTTAGGAGCCAAAATGGAAGAAAAAGATGAAAAAGGGAGGAGTAAGGGGAAGGGGCAGCAAAAGGGAAAGGAGAAGAAACAAAATGGTAAAAATAAAATAAAAGTGAACATTATGTCTAGGTGCAATAGACAACACAAGCTAGTCAAGGGAGAGAAAAGGTAAGTTTGGGGACAATGGCATGAATAGTGTATCATGGAGGGGACAAATGGAGTGAAAAAGGGAACAAATAAGGAATGTTGACTCAATAAAAGGGGAAAAAAATCTTCCCTGCGAGAAAACTATAGGGACAATAATGATGGGGTTGACCCAAGCAAAGTTGTCAAAAATTTTAATTAAAAAGATGAGAGAGTGGGGGCTTAATCAGGAGACCTTTAGGATATTTATTGAACTCTTAACCACTAAGCTACTTTAATTTCTTATCATGCACTAACGACTTAAAATAAAAATAATATGAGGCATGATTACTCTACCCTCATTAAACTAAATTTTGTCTTCGAAATTTATGTGGTCTGAATAGGTGGGGATATTGACGTCGCATCGAATCTTCGGGTTTCCAAGTAGCTTTCTTAGATCCATGATTTTTCCATAAAACTTTTACTAGAGGGATTTCCTTTTTCCTTAACACCTTGACCTCTCGATCCAAAATCTAAACTGGTTCTTCCTCATCAGAAAAATATGGTCTCGCCTCGACCTCATCGATCTGAATCACATGTGATGGGTCAGAACGATATCGCCTCAACATAGAAATGTGGAACACGTCATGAATTCGATCCAATCCTAGAGGTAGCTCTAACTGATAAGCCATTGGTCCAACCCTCTTAAATATCCTGTAGGGTCTAATAAATCTTGGGCTCAGCTTGCCATTGTGACCAAATCTCAGTGCCTTTTTCCAAAGTGATACTTTAAGGAAAACTTCATCCCCAACATTGAACTCTATATCCCTCTGCCTTAAGTCGGTGTAAGATTTCTATCGATCGGATGCTGCTCTCAAATGATCCTGAATTAGTTTCACAACATTTTCAGTCTCCTGTACCAACTCTGGACCTAGTACCTTACTTTCCCCCAAGTCAGACCAGCACAGATGTGTACAACATTTGCAACCATTTAGTGCTTCATAAGGAGCCATATGAATGCTCAACTAAAAACTATTGTTATATGCAAACTCAACTAGCGGTAAATGCTTCTCCCAACTGCCACTAAAATTAATTACACAAACCCTCCACATGTCCTCTAAAAACTGAATTACTCGTTCTGACTGCCCATTAGACTTTTCGTGAAAAGCCATACTAAAGTTCAATCGGGCACCTAAAGCCTTGTGTAACTTCTTCCAAAATCGTGATGTAAATCAAGGATCACGATCGGAGATGGTAGACATCGGTATTTCATGAAGTTTCACAATCTCTAAAATATAGAATCTCACCAACTTATGTAGCGAATAATCAGTAAGAATAGGCAGAAAATGTGCTAAATTGGTCAATCTATCCACAATTATCTAAATTGAATCCTTCTTAGTAGGTGTCAAAGGCAACCCACTAACGAAGTCCATAGTCACACGTTCCCACTTCCACTGAGGGATCTGAATAGGCTATAATAAACAAGAGGGGAACTAATGCTCAGCCTTGACTTGCTCGTATAGGGAACGACGAAAATGTGCAAGTGTACACAATCGCAACAAGTAATAAAGTGACAAGTAAATGTCGAGTTA